>JAUMJM010000445.1:0-42036 GCA_033558235.1 Neomorphus geoffroyi
CCCGTGTCCCCAGTCCCTTCCCCTCCCAAGTCCCTGCCCCTCCCATGTCCCCAGTCCCCTCCACACTGCCTGCCCCTCCCAAGTCCCTGGCCCTCCCAAGTCCCTAGTCCCTTCCCATGTCCCCAGTCCCCTCCCCAGTCCCTGCCCCTCCCATGTCCCCATTCGCCTCCCAACTGCCTGCCCCTCCCAAGTCCCTGCCCCTCCCATTTGCCCAGTCCCCTCCCCAGTCCCTGCCCCTCCATGTTCCCAGTCCCCTCCCCAGTCCCAGCCCCTCCCATGTCCACAGTCCCCTCCCAAGTCACTGCCCCTCCCATGTCCCCAGTCCCCTGCCAACTGCCTACCCCTCCCTAGTACCTGCCCCTCCCAAGTCCTCTCCCATGTCCCCAGTCCCCTCCCAACTGCCTGCCCCTCCCAAGTCCCTGCCCATCCCAGCTTCCAAGTCCCCTCCCAAGTCCCTGCCCCTCCCAAGTCCCTGCCCCTCCCAGGTCCCAAGTCTTCTCCCAAGTCCCTGCCCCTCTCATGTTCCCAGTCCCCACCCCAGTCCCTGCGCCTCCCATGTCCACAGTCCCCTCCCAAGTCCCTGCCCCTCCCATGTCCCCAGTCCCCTCCCAACTGCCTGCCTTCCCAAGTCCCTGGCCCTCCAAGTCCCTAGTCCCTTCCCATGTCCCCAGTCCCTTCCCAAGTCCCTGCCCCTCCCATGTCCACAGTCCCCTCCCAGGTCCCTGCCCCTCCGAAATCCCTGCCCCTCCCATGCCAGCAGTCCCCTCCTATGTCCCCAGTCCCCTCCCAGGTCCCTGCCCCTCCCATGTTCCCTGTCCCCTCTCCAGTCCCTGCCCCTCCCAAGTCCCTGCCCCTCCCGTGTCCCCAGTCCCCTCCCAGTCCCTTCCCCTCCCAAGTCCCTAGTCCCCTCCCATGTCCCCAGTCCCCTCCCAACTGCCTGCCCCTCCCAAGTCCCTGGCCCTCCCAAGTCCCTAGTCCCTTCCCATGTCCCCACTCCCCTCCTAAGTCCCTGCCCCTCCCATGTCCCCAGTCCCCTCCCCAGTCCCTGCCCCTCCCAAATCCCTGCCCCTCCCATGCCAGCAGTCCCCTCCTATGTCCCCAGTCCCCTCCCAGGTCCCTGCCCCTCCCATATTCCCTGTCCCCTCCCCAGTCCCTGCCCCTCCCATGTTCCCAGTCCCCTCCCAACTTCCTGCCCCTCCCATGTCCCCAGTCCCCTCCCAAGTCCCCAGTCCCCTCCCAAGTCCCTGCCCCTCCCATGTCCCCAGTCCCCTCCCAACTGCCTGCCCCTCCCAATTCCCTGGCCCTCCCAAGTCCCTAGTCCCTTCCCATGTCCCCAGTCCCCTCCCAAGACCCTGCCCCTCCCATGTCAACTGCCTGCCCCTCCCCAGTCCCTGCCCCTCCCATGTCCCCAGTCCCCTCCCCAGTCCCTGCCCCTCCCAAATCCCTGCCCCTCCCATGCCAGCAGTCCCCTCCCATGTCCCCACTCCCCTCCCAGGTCCCTGCCCCTCCCATGTTCCCTGTCCCCTCCCCAGTCCCTGCCCCTCCCATATTTCCATTCACCTCCCAACTGCCTGCCCCTCCCAGTCCCTGCCCCTCCCATGTCCACAGTCCCCTCCCAAGTACCCAGTCTCCTCCCAAGTCCCTGCCCCTCCCATGTTTCCAGTCCCCTCCCCAGTCCCTACCCCTCCCATGTCCACAGTCCCCTCCCAAGTCCCTGCCCCTCCCATGTCCCTATCCCCTCCCAACTGCCTGCCCCTCCCAAGCCCCTGGCCCTCCCACGTTCCTAGTCCCTTCCCATGTCCCCAGTCCCCTCCCAAGTCCATGCCCCTCCCATGTCCCCAGTCCCCTCCCCAGTCCCTGCCCCTCCGAAATCCCTGCCCCTCCCATGCCAGCAGTCCCCCTCCCATGTCCCCAGTCCCCTCCCAGGTCCCTGCCCCTCCCATGTTCCCTGTCCCCTACCCACTCCCTGCCCCTCCCATGTCCCCAGTCCCCTCCCATCTCCCTGCCCCTCCCATTTGCCCAGTCCCCTCCCCAGTCCCTGCCCCTCCCAAGTCCCCAGTCCCTTCCCAATTCCCCAGGCCCCTCCCAAGTCCCTGACCCTCCCATGTTCCCAGTCCCCTCCCCAGTCCCTGCCCCTCCCATGTCCACAGTCCCCTCCGAAGTCACTGCCCCTCCCATGTCCCCAGTCCCCTCCCAACTGCCTGCCCCTCCCAAGTCCCTGCCCCTCCCAAGTCCTAGTCCCCTCCCATGTCCCCAGTCCCTTCCCAAGTCCCTGCCCATCCAAAGTCCCTGCCCCTCCCAGGTCCCAAGTCCCCTCCCAAGTCCCTGCCCCTCCCATGTCCCCAGTCCCCTCTCCAGTCCCTGCCCCTCCCAAGTCCCTGCCCCTCCCATGTCCCCAGTCCCCTCCCAACTGCCTGCCCCTCCCAAGTCCCTGGCCCTCCCAAGTCCCTAGTCCCTTCCCATGTCCCCAGTCCCCTCCCCAGTCCCTGCCCCTCCCATGTCCCCATTCGCCTCCCAACTGCCTGCCCCTCCCATGTCCCTGCCCCTCCCATTTGCCCAGTCCCCTCCCCAGTCCCTGCCCCTCCCATGTTCCCAGTCCCCTCCCCAGTCCCTCCCCTCCCATGTCCCCAGTCCCCTCCCAAGTACCCAGTCTCCTCCCAAGTCCCTGCCCCTCCCATGTTCCCAGTCCCCTCCCCAGTCCCTGCCCCTCCCATGTCCACAGTCCCCTCCCAAGTCACCTGCCCCTCCCATGTCCCCAGTCCCCTGCCAACTGCCTACCCCTCCCTAGTACCTGCCCCTCCCAAGTCTCTCCCATGTCCCCAGTCCCCTCCCAACTGCCTGCCCCTCCCAAGTCCCTGCCCCTCCCAGCTTCCAAGTCCCCTCTCCAGTCCCTGCCCCTCCCAAGTCCCTGCCCCTCCCGTGTCCCCAGTCCCCTCCCAGTCCCTTCCCCTCCCAAGTCCCTAGTCCCCTCCCATGTCCCCAGTCCCCTCCCAACTGCCTGCCCCTCCCAAGTCCCTGCCCCTCCCATGTTCCCAGTCCCCTCCCCAGTCCCTGCCCCTCCCATGTCCACAGTCCCTTCCCAAGTACCCAGTCTCCTCCCAAGTCCCTGCCCCTCCCATGTTTCCAGTCCCCTCCCCAGTCCCTACCCCTCCCATGTCCACAGTCCCCTCCCAAGTCCCTGCCCCTCCCATGTCCCTATCCCCTCCCAACTGCCTGCCCCTCCCAAGCCCCTGGCCCTCCCACGTTCCTAGTCCCTTCCCATGTCCCCAGTCCCCTCCCAAGTCCATGCCCCTCCCATGTCCCCAGTCCCCTCCCCAGTCCCTGCCCATCCGAAACCCCTGCCCCTCCCATGCCAGCAGTCCCCTCCCATGTCCCCAGTCCCCTCCCAGGTCCCTGCCCCTCCCATGTTCCCTGTCCCCTACCCACTCCCTGCCCCTCCCATGTCCCCAGTCCCCTCCCATCTCCCTGCCCCTCCCATTTCCCCAGTCCCCTCCCCAGTCCCTGCCCCTCCCAAGTCCCCAGTCCCTTCCGAATTCCCCAGGCCCCTCCCAAGTCCCTGACCCTCCCATATTCCCAGTCCCCTCCCCAGTCCCTGCCCCTCCCATGTCCACAGTCCCCTCCGAAGTCACTGTCCCTCCCATGTCCCCAGTCCCCTCCCAACTGCCTGCCCCTCCCAAGTCCCTGCCCCTCCCAAGTCCCTAGTCCCCTCCCATGTCCCCAGTCCCTTCCCAAGTCCCTGCCCATCCCAAGTCCCTGCCCCTCCCAGGTCCCAAGTCCCCTCCCAAGTCCCTGCGCCTCCCATGTCCCCAGTCCCCTCTCCAGTCCCTGCCCCTCCCAAGTCCCTGCCCCTCCCGTGTCCCCAGTCCCTTCCCCTCCCAAGTCCCTAGTCCCCTCCCATGTCCCCAGTCCCCTCTCCAGTCCCTGCCCCTCCCAAGTCCCTGCCCCTCCCGTGTCCCCAGTCCCTTCCCCTCCCAAGTCCCTGCCCCTCCCATGTCCCCAGTCCCCTCCACACTGCCTGCCCCTCCCAAGTCCCTGGCCCTCCCAAGTCCCTAGTCCCTTCCCATGTCCCCAGTCCCCTCCCCAGTCCCTGCCCCTCCCATGTCCCCATTCGCCTCCCAACTGCCTGCCCCTCCCAAGTCCCTGCCCCTCCCATTTGCCCAGTCCCCTCCCCAGTCCCTGCCCCTCCCATGTTCCCAGTCCCCTCCCCAGTCCCAGCCCCTCCCATGTCCACAGTCCCCTCCCAAGTCACTGCCCCTCCCATGTCCCCAGTCCCCCTGCCAACTGCCTACCCCTCCCTAGTACCTGCCCCTCCCAAGTCCTCTCCCATGTCCCCAGTCCCCTCCCAACTGCCTGCCCCTCCCAAGTCCCTGCCCATCCCAGCTTCCAAGTCCCCTCCCAAGTCCCTGCCCCTCCCAAGTCCCTGCCCCTCCCAGGTCCCAAGTCTTCTCCCAAGTCCCTGCCCCTCTCATGTTCCCAGTCCCCACCCCAGTCCCTGCGCCTCCCATGTCCACAGTCCCCTCCCAAGTCCCTGCCCCTCCCATGTCCCCAGTCCCCTCCCAACTGCCTGCCTTCCCAAGTCCCTGGCCCTCCCAAGTCCCTAGTCCCTTCCCATGTCCCCAGTCCCTTCCCAAGTCCCTGCCCCTCCCATGTCCACAGTCCCCTCCCAGGTCCCTGCCCCTCCGAAATCCCTGCCCCTCCCATGCCAGCAGTCCCCTCCTATGTCCCCAGTCCCCTCCCAGGTCCCTGCCCCTCCCATGTTCCCTGTCCCCTCTCCAGTCCCTGCCCCTCCCAGGTCCCAAGTCCCCTCCCAAGTCCCTGTGCCTCCCATGTCCCCAGTCCCCTCTCCAGTCCCTGCCCCTCCCAAGTCCCTGCCCCTCCCGTGTCCCCAGTCCCCTCCCAGTCCCTTCCCCTCCCAAGTCCCTAGTCCCCTCCCATGTCCCCAGTCCCCTCCCAACTGCCTGCCCCTCCCAAGTCCCTGGCCCTCCAAAGTCCCTAGTCCCTTCCCATGTCCCCATTCGCCTCCCAACTGCCTGCCCCTCCCATGTCCCTGCCCCTCCCATTTGCCCAGTCCCCTCCCCAGTCCCTGCCCCTCCCATGTTCCCAGTCCCCTCCCCAGTCCCTCCCCTCCCATGTCCCCAGTCCCCTCCCAAGTACCCAGTCTCCTCCCAAGTCCCTGCCCCTCCCATGTTCCCAGTCCCCTCCCCAGTCCCTGCCCCTCCCATGTCCACAGTCCCCTCCCAAGTCACCTGCCCCTCCCATGTCCCCAGTCCCCTGCCAACTGCCTACCCCTCCCTAGTACCTGCCCCTCCCAAGTCTCTCCCATGTCCCCAGTCCCCTCCCAACTGCCTGCCCCTCCCAAGTCCCTGCCCCTCCCAGCTTCCAAGTCCCCTCCCAAGTCCCTGCCCCTCCCAAGTCCCTGCCCCTCCCAGGTCCCAAGTCTTCTCCCAAGTCCCTGCCCCTCTCATGTTCCCAGTCCCCACCCCAGTCCCTGCCCCTCCCATGTCCACAGTCCCCTCCCAAGTCCCTGCCCCTCCCATGTCCCCAGTCCCCTCCCAACTGCCTGCCTTCCCAAGTCCCTGGCCCTCCCAAGTCCCTAGTCCCTTCCCATGTCCCCAGTCCCTTCCCAAGTCCCTGCCCCTCCCATGTCCACAGTCCCGTCCCAGGTCACTGCCCCTCCCATGTTCCCTGTCCCCTCCCCACTCCCTGCCCCTACCATGTCCCCAGTCCCCTCCCAACTGCCTGCCCCTCCCAAGTCCCTGCCCCTCCCAAGTCCCCAGTCCCTTCCCAAGTCCCCAGTCCCCTCCCAAGTCCCTGACCCTCCCATGTTCCCAGTCCTCTCGCCAGTCTCTGCCCCTCCCATGTCCCCAGTCCCCTCCCATGTCCCCAGTCCCCTCCCAACTGCCTGCTTCTCCCAACTCCCTGGCCCTCCCAAGTCCCTAGTCCCTTCCCATCTCCCCAGTCCCCTCCCAAGTCCCTGCCCCTCCCATGTCAACTGCCTGCCCCTCCCCAGTCCCTGCCCCTCCCATGTTCCCTGTCCCCTCCCCAGTCCCTGCCCCTCCCATATCCCCATTCGCCTCCCAACTGCCTGCCCCTCCCAAGTCCCTGCCCCTCCCATGTTCCCAGTCCCCTCCCCAGTCCCTGCCCCCTCCCATGTCCACAGTCCCCTCCCAAGTACCCAGTCTCCTCCCAAGTCCCTGCCCCTCCCATGTTCCCAGTCCCCTCCCCAGTCCCTGCCCCTCCCATGTCCACAGTCCCCTCCCAAGTCACTGCCCCTCCCATGTCCCCAGTCCCCTCCCAACTGCCTATCCCTGCCAAGTACCTGCCCCTCCCAAGTCCTCTCCCATGTCCCCAGTCCCCTCCCAACTGCCTGCCCCTACCAATCCCTGGCCCTCCCAGGTCCCTAGTCCCCTCCCATGTCCCCAGTCCCTTCCCAAGTCCCTGCCCCTCCCAGGTCTCAAGTCCTCTCCCAAGTCCCTGCCCCTCCCATGTCCCTATCCCCTCCCAACTGCCTGCCCCTCCCAAGCCCCTGGCCCTCCCACGTTCCTAGTCCCTTCCCATGTCCCCAGTCCCCTCCCAAGTCCATGCCCCTCCCATGTCCCCAGTCCCCTCCCAGGTCCCTGCCCCTCCCATGTTCCCTGTCCCCTCCCCACTCCCTGCCCCTCCCATGTCCCCAGTCCCCTCCCAACTGCCTCCCCTCCCATTTCCCCAGTCCCCTCCCCAGTCCCTGCCGCTCCCAAGTCCCCACTCCCTTCCCAAGTTCCCAGGCCCCTCCCAAGTCCCTGACCCTCCCATGTTCCCAGTTCCCTCTCCAGTCCCTGCCCCTCCCATGTCCACAGTCCCCTCCCAAGTCCCCAGTCCCCTCCCAAGTCCCTGCCCCTCCCATGTTCCCAGTCCCCTCCCAACTGCCTACCCCTCCCAAGTACCTGCCCCTCCCAAGTCCACTCCCATGTCCCCAGTCCCCTCCCAACTGCCTGCCCCTCCCAAGTCCCTGGCCCTCCAAAGTCCCTAGTCCCTTCCCATGTCCCCACTCCCCTCCTAAGTCCCTGCCCCTCCCATGTCCCCAGTCCCCTCCCCAGTCCCTGCCCCTCCCAAATCCCTGCCCCTCCCATGCCAGCAGTCCCCTCCTATGTCCCCAGTCCCCTCCCAGGTCCCTGCCCCTCCCATATTCCCTGTCCCCTCCCCAGTCCCTGCCCCTCCCATGTTCCCAGTCCCCTCCCAACTTCCTGCCCCTCCCATGTCCCCAGTCCCCTCCCAAGTCCCCAGTCCCCTCCCAAGTCCCTGCCCCTCCCATGTCCCCAGTCCCCTCCCAACTGCCTGCCCCTCCCAATTCCCTGGCCCTCCCAAGTCCCTAGTCCCTTCCCATGTCCCCAGTCCCCTCCCAAGACCCTGCCCCTCCCATGTCAACTGCCTGCCCCTCCCCAGTCCCTGCCCCTCCCATGTCCCCAGTCCCCTCCCCAGTCCCTGCCCCTCCCAAATCCCTGCCCCTCCCATGCCAGCAGTCCCCTCCCATGTCCCCACTCCCCTCCCAGGTCCCTGCCCCTCCCATGTTCCCTGTCCCCTCCCCAGTCCCTGCCCCTCCCATATTTCCATTCGCCTCCCAACTGCCTGCCCCTCCCATGTCCACAGTCCCCTCCCAAGTACCCAGTCTCCTCCCAAGTCCCTGCCCCTCCCATGTTTCCAGTCCCCTCCCCAGTCCCTACCCCTCCCATGTCCACAGTCCCCTCCCAAGTCCCTGCCCCTCCCATGTCCCTATCCCCTCCCAACTGCCTGCCCCTCCCAAGCCCCTGGCCCTCCCACGTTCCTAGTCCCTTCCCATGTCCCCAGTCCCCTCCCAAGTCCATGCCCCTCCCATGTCCCCAGTCCCCTCCCCAGTCCCTGCCCCTCCGAAATCCCTGCCCCTCCCATGCCAGCAGTCCCCTCCCATGTCCCCAGTCCCCTCCCAGGTCCCTGCCCCTCCCATGTTCCCTGTCCCCTACCCACTCCCTGCCCCTCCCATGTCCCCAGTCCCCTCCCATCTCCCTGCCCCTCCCATTTGCCCAGTCCCCTCCCCAGTCCCTGCCCCTCCCAAGTCCCCAGTCCCTTCCCAATTCCCCAGGCCCCTCCCAAGTCCCTGACCCTCCCATGTTCCCAGTCCCCTCCCCAGTCCCTGCCCCTCCCATGTCCACAGTCCCCTCCGAAGTCACTGCCCCTCCCATGTCCCCAGTCCCCTCCCAACTGCCTGCCCCTCCCAAGTCCCTGCCCCTCCCAAGTCCCTAGTCCCCTCCCATGTCCCCAGTCCCTTCCCAAGTCCCTGCCCATCCAAAGTCCCTGCCCCTCCCAGGTCCCAAGTCCCCTCCCAAGTCCCTGCCCCTCCCATGTCCCCAGTCCCCTCTCCAGTCCCTGCCCCTCCCAAGTCCCTGCCCCTCCCGTGTCCCCAGTCCCTTCCCCTCCCAAGTCCCTGCCCCTCCCATGTCCCCAGTCCCCTCCCAACTGCCTGCCCCTCCCAAGTCCCTGGCCCTCCCAAGTCCCTAGTCCCTTCCCATGTCCCCAGTCCCCTCCCCAGTCCCTGCCCCTCCCATGTCCCCATTCGCCTCCCAACTGCCTGCCCCTCCCATGTCCCTGCCCCTCCCATTTGCCCAGTCCCCTCCCCAGTCCCTGCCCCTCCCATGTTCCCAGTCCCCTCCCCAGTCCCTCCCCTCCCATGTCCCCAGTCCCCTCCCAAGTACCCAGTCTCCTCCCAAGTCCCTGCCCCTCCCATGTTCCCAGTCCCCTCCCCAGTCCCTGCCCCTCCCATGTCCACAGTCCCCTCCCAAGTCACCTGCCCCTCCCATGTCCCCAGTCCCCTGCCAACTGCCTACCCCTCCCTAGTACCTGCCCCTCCCAAGTCTCTCCCATGTCCCCAGTCCCCTCCCAACTGCCTGCCCCTCCCAAGTCCCTGCCCCTCCCAGCTTCCAAGTCCCCTCCCAAGTCCCTGCCCCTCCCAAGTCCCTGCCCCTCCCAGGTCCCAAGTCTTCTCCCAAGTCCCTGCCCCTCTCATGTTCCCAGTCCCCACCCCAGTCCCTGCCCCTCCCATGTCCACAGTCCCCTCCCAAGTCCCTGCCCCTCCCATGTCCCCAGTCCCCTCCCAACTGCCTGCCTTCCCAAGTCCCTGGTCCTCCCAAGTCCCTAGTCCCTTCCCATGTCCCCAGTCCCTTCCCAAGTCCCTGCCCCTCCCATGTCCACAGTCCCGTCCCAGGTCACTGCCCCTCCCATGTTCCCTGTCCCCTCCCCACTCCCTGCCCCTACCATGTCCCCAGTCCCCTCCCAACTGCCTGCCCCTCCCAAGTCCCTGCCCCTCCCAAGTCCCCAGTCCCTTCCCAAGTCCCCAGTCCCCTCCCAAGTCCCTGACCCTCCCATGTTCCCAGTCCTCTCGCCAGTCTCTGCCCCTCTCATGTCCCCAGTCCCCTCCCAACTGCCTGCTTCTCCCAACTCCCTGGCCCTCCCAAGTCCCTAGTCCCTTCCCATCTCCCCAGTCCCCTCCCAAGTCCCTGCCCCTCCCATGTCAACTGCCTGCCCCTCCCCAGTCCCTGCCCCTCCCATGTTCCCTGTCCCCTCCCCAGTCCCTGCCCCTCCCATATCCCCATTCGCCTCCCAACTGCCTGCCCCTCCCAAGTCCCTGCCCCTCCCATGTTCCCAGTCCCCTCCCCAGTCCCTGCCCCTCCCATGTCCACAGTCCCCTCCCAAGTACCCAGTCTCCTCCCAAGTCCCTGCCCCTCCCATGTTCCCAGTCCCCTCCCCAGTCCCTGCCCCTCCCATGTCCACAGTCCCCTCCCAAGTCACTGCCCCTCCCATGTCCCCAGTCCCCTCCCAACTGCCTATCCCTGCCAAGTACCTGCCCCTCCCAAGTCCTCTCCCATGTCCCCAGTCCCCTCCCAACTGCCTGCCCCTACCAATCCCTGGCCCTCCCAGGTCCCTAGTCCCCTCCCATGTCCCCAGTCCCTTCCCAAGTCCCTGCCCCTCCCAGGTCTCAAGTCCTCTCCCAAGTCCCTGCCCCTCCCATGTCCCTATCCCCTCCCAACTGCCTGCCCCTCCCAAGCCCCTGGCCCTCCCACGTTCCTCGTCCCTTCCCATGTCCCCAGTCCCCTCCCAAGTCCATGCCCCTCCCATGTCCCCAGTCCCCTCCCAGGTCCCTGCCCCTCCCATGTTCCCTGTCCCCTCCCCACTCCCTGCCCCTCCCATGTCCCCAGTCCCCTCCCAACTGCCTCCCCTCCCATTTCCCCAGTCCCCTCCCCAGTCCCTGCCCCTCCCAAGTCCCCACTCCCTTCCCAAGTCCGCAGGCCCCTCCCAAGTCCCTGACCCTCCCATGTTCCCAGTTCCCTCTCCAGTCCCTGCCCCTCCCATGTCCACAGTCCCCTCCCAAGTCCCCAGTCCCCTCCCAAGTCCCTGCCCCTCCCATGTTCCCAGTCCCCTCCCAACTGCCTACCCCTCCCAAGTACCTGCCCCTCCCAAGTCCACTCCCATGTCCCCAGTCCCCTCCCAACTGCCTGCCCCTCCCAAGTCCCTGGCCCTCCCAGGTCCCAAGTCCTCTCCCAAGACCCTGCCCCTCCCAAGTCCCTGCCCCTCCCAGGTCCCAAGTCCTCTCCCAAGACCCTGCCCCTCCCATGTCCCCAGTCCCCTCCCAACTGCCTGCCCCTCCCAAGTCCCTGCCCCTCCCAGCTTCCAAGTCCCCTCCCAAGTCCCTGCCCCTCCCAAGTCCCTGCCCCTCCCAGGTCCCAAGTCTTCTCCCAAGTCCCTGCCCCTCTCATGTTCCCAGTCCCCACCCCAGTCCCTGCCCCTCCCATGTCCACAGTCCCCTCCCAAGTCCCTGCCCCTCCCATGTCCCCAGTCCCCTCCCAACTGCCTGCCTTCCCAAGTCCCTGGCCCTCCCAAGTCCCTAGTCCCTTCCCATGTCCCCAGTCCCTTCCCAAGTCCCTGCCCCTCCCATGTCCACAGTCCCGTCCCAGGTCACTGCCCCTCCCATGTTCCCTGTCCCCTCCCCACTCCCTGCCCCTACCATGTCCCCAGTCCCCTCCCAACTGCCTGCCCCTCCCAAGTCCCTGCCCCTCCCAAGTCCCCAGTCCCTTCCCAAGTCCCCAGTCCCCTCCCAAGTCCCTGACCCTCCCAGGTTCCCAGTCCTCTCGCCAGTCTCTGCCCCTCCCATGTCCCCAGTCCCCTCCCAAGTCCCCAGTCCCCTCCCAAGTCCCTGCCCCTCCCATGTCCCCAGTCCCCTCCCAACTGCCTGCTTCTCCCAACTCCCTGGCCCTGCCAAGTCCCTAGTCCCTTCCCATCTCCCCAGTCCCCTCCAAAGTCCCTGCCCCTCCCATGTCAACTGCCTGCCCCTCCCCAGTCCCTGCCCCTCCCATGTTCCCTGTCCCCTCCCCAGTCCCTGCCCCTCCCATATCCCCATTCGCCTCCCAACTGCCTGCCCCTCCCAAGTCCCTAGTCCCCTCCCATGTCCCCAGTCCCTTCCCAAGTCCCTGCCCATCCAAAGTCCCTGCCCCTCCCAGGTCCCAAGTCCCCTCCCAAGTCCCTGCCCCTCCCATGTCCCCAGTCCCCTCTCCAGTCCCTGCCCCTCCCAAGTCCCTGCCCCTCCCGTGTCCCCAGTCCCTTCCCCTCCCAAGTCCCTAGTCCCCTCCCATGTCCCCAGTCCCTTCCCCGGTCCCTGCCCCTCCCAAGTCCCTGCCCCTCCCATGTCCCCAGTCCCCTCCCAACTGCCTGCCCCTCCCAAGTCCCTGGCCCTCCCAAGTCCCTAGTCCCTTCCCATGTCCCCAGTCCCCTCCCCAGTCCCTGCCCCTCCCATGTCCCCATTCGCCTCCCAACTGCCTGCCCCTCCCATGTCCCTGCCCCTCCCATTTGCCCAGTCCCCTCCCCAGTCCCTGCCCCTCCCATGTTCCCAGTCCCCTCCCCAGTCCCTCCCCTCCCATGTCCCCAGTCCCCTCCCAAGTACCCAGTCTCCTCCCAAGTCCCTGCCCCTCCCATGTTCCCAGTCCCCTCCCCAGTCCCTGCCCCTCCCATGTCCACAGTCCCCTCCCAAGTCACCTGCCCCTCCCATGTCCCCAGTCCCCTGCCAACTGCCTACCCCTCCCTAGTACCTGCCCCTCCCAAGTCTCTCCCATGTCCCCAGTCCCCTCCCAACTGCCTGCCCCTCCCAAGTCCCTGCCCCTCCCAGCTTCCAAGTCCCCTCCCAAGTCCCTGCCCCTCCCAAGTCCCTGCCCCTCCCAGGTCCCAAGTCTTCTCCCAAGTCCCTGCCCCTCTCATGTTCCCAGTCCCCACCCCAGTCCCTGCCCCTCCCATGTCCACAGTCCCCTCCCAAGTCCCTGCCCCTCCCATGTCCCCAGTCCCCTCCCAACTGCCTGCCTTCCCAAGTCCCTGGCCCTCCCAAGTCCCTAGTCCCTTCCCATGTCCCCAGTCCCTTCCCAAGTCCCTGCCCCTCCCATGTCCACAGTCCCGTCCCAGGTCACTGCCCCTCCCATGTTCCCTGTCCCCTCCCCACTCCCTGCCCCTACCATGTCCCCAGTCCCCTCCCAACTGCCTGCCCCTCCCAAGTCCCTGCCCCTCCCAAGTCCCCAGTCCCTTCCCAAGTCCCCAGTCCCCTCCCAAGTCCCTGACCCTCCCATGTTCCCAGTCCTCTCGCCAGTCTCTGCCCCTCCCATGTCCCCAGTCCCCTCCCATGTCCCCAGTCCCCTCCCAACTGCCTGCTTCTCCCAACTCCCTGGCCCTCCCAAGTCCCTAGTCCCTTCCCATCTCCCCAGTCCCCTCCCAAGTCCCTGCCCCTCCCATGTCAACTGCCTGCCCCTCCCCAGTCCCTGCCCCTCCCATGTTCCCTGTCCCCTCCCCAGTCCCTGCCCCTCCCATATCCCCATTCGCCTCCCAACTGCCTGCCCCTCCCAAGTCCCTGCCCCTCCCATGTTCCCAGTCCCCTCCCCAGTCCCTGCCCCTCCCATGTCCACAGTCCCCTCCCAAGTACCCAGTCTCCTCCCAAGTCCCTGCCCCTCCCATGTCCACAGTCCCCTCCCAAGTCACTGCCCCTCCCATGTCCCCAGTCCCCTCCCAACTGCCTATCCCTGCCAAGTACCTGCCCCTCCCAAGTCCTCTCCCATGTCCCCAGTCCCCTCCCAACTGCCTGCCCCTACCAATCCCTGGCCCTCCCAGGTCCCTAGTCCCCTCCCATGTCCCCAGTCCCTTCCCAAGTCCCTGCCCCTCCCAGGTCTCAAGTCCTCTCCCAAGTCCCTGCCCCTCCCATGTCCCTATCCCCTCCCAACTGCCTGCCCCTCCCAAGCCCCTGGCCCTCCCACGTTCCTAGTCCCTTCCCATGTCCCCAGTCCCCTCCCAAGTCCATGCCCCTCCCATGTCCCCAGTCCCCTCCCAGGTCCCTGCCCCTCCCATGTTCCCTGTCCCCTCCCCACTCCCTGCCCCTCCCATGTCCCCAGTCCCCTCCCAACTGCCTCCCCTCCCATTTCCCCAGTCCCCTCCCCAGTCCCTGCCGCTCCCAAGTCCCCACTCCCTTCCCAAGTTCCCAGGCCCCTCCCAAGTCCCTGACCCTCCCATGTTCCCAGTTCCCTCTCCAGTCCCTGCCCCTCCCATGTCCACAGTCCCCTCCCAAGTCCCCAGTCCCCTCCCAAGTCCCTGCCCCTCCCATGTTCCCAGTCCCCTCCCAACTGCCTACCCCTCCCAAGTACCTGCCCCTCCCAAGTCCACTCCCATGTCCCCAGTCCCCTCCCAACTGCCTGCCCCTCCCAAGTCCCTGGCCCTCCAAAGTCCCTAGTCCCTTCCCATGTCCCCACTCCCCTCCTAAGTCCCTGCCCCTCCCATGTCCCCAGTCCCCTCCCCAGTCCCTGCCCCTCCCAAATCCCTGCCCCTCCCATGCCAGCAGTCCCCTCCTATGTCCCCAGTCCCCTCCCAGGTCCCTGCCCCTCCCATATTCCCTGTCCCCTCCCCAGTCCCTGCCCCTCCCATGTTCCCAGTCCCCTCCCAACTTCCTGCCCCTCCCATGTCCCCAGTCCCCTCCCAAGTCCCCAGTCCCCTCCCAAGTCCCTGCCCCTCCCATGTCCCCAGTCCCCTCCCAACTGCCTGCCCCTCCCAATTCCCTGGCCCTCCCAAGTCCCTAGTCCCTTCCCATGTCCCCAGTCCCCTCCCAAGACCCTGCCCCTCCCATGTCAACTGCCTGCCCCTCCCCAGTCCCTGCCCCTCCCATGTCCCCAGTCCCCTCCCCAGTCCCTGCCCCTCCCAAATCCCTGCCCCTCCCATGCCAGCAGTCCCCTCCCATGTCCCCACTCCCCTCCCAGGTCCCTGCCCCTCCCATGTTCCCTGTCCCCTCCCCAGTCCCTGCCCCTCCCATATTTCCATTCGCCTCCCAACTGCCTGCCCCTCCCATGTCCACAGTCCCCTCCCAAGTACCCAGTCTCCTCCCAAGTCCCTGCCCCTCCCATGTTTCCAGTCCCCTCCCCAGTCCCTACCCCTCCCATGTCCACAGTCCCCTCCCAAGTCCCTGCCCCTCCCATGTCCCTATCCCCTCCCAACTGCCTGCCCCTCCCAAGCCCCTGGCCCTCCCACGTTCCTAGTCCCTTCCCATGTCCCCAGTCCCCTCCCAAGTCCATGCCCCTCCCATGTCCCCAGTCCCCTCCCCAGTCCCTGCCCCTCCGAAATCCCTGCCCCTCCCATGCCAGCAGTCCCCTCCCATGTCCCCAGTCCCCTCCCAGGTCCCTGCCCCTCCCATGTTCCCTGTCCCCTACCCACTCCCTGCCCCTCCCATGTCCCCAGTCCCCTCCCATCTCCCTGCCCCTCCCATTTGCCCAGTCCCCTCCCCAGTCCCTGCCCCTCCCAAGTCCCCAGTCCCTTCCCAATTCCCCAGGCCCCTCCCAAGTCCCTGACCCTCCCATGTTCCCAGTCCCCTCCCCAGTCCCTGCCCCTCCCATGTCCACAGTCCCCTCCGAAGTCACTGCCCCTCCCATGTCCCCAGTCCCCTCCCAACTGCCTGCCCCTCCCAAGTCCCTGCCCCTCCCAAGTCCCTAGTCCCCTCCCATGTCCCCAGTCCCTTCCCAAGTCCCTGCCCATCCAAAGTCCCTGCCCCTCCCAGGTCCCAAGTCCCCTCCCAAGTCCCTGCCCCTCCCATGTCCCCAGTCCCCTCTCCAGTCCCTGCCCCTCCCAAGTCCCTGCCCCTCCCGTGTCCCCAGTCCCTTCCCCTCCCAAGTCCCTGCCCCTCCCATGTCCCCAGTCCCCTCCCAACTGCCTGCCCCTCCCAAGTCCCTGGCCCTCCCAAGTCCCTAGTCCCTTCCCATGTCCCCAGTCCCCTCCCCAGTCCCTGCCCCTCCCATGTCCCCATTCGCCTCCCAACTGCCTGCCCCTCCCATGTCCCTGCCCCTCCCATTTGCCCAGTCCCCTCCCCAGTCCCTGCCCCTCCCATGTTCCCAGTCCCCTCCCCAGTCCCTCCCCTCCCATGTCCCCAGTCCCCTCCCAAGTACCCAGTCTCCTCCCAAGTCCCTGCCCCTCCCATGTTCCCAGTCCCCTCCCCAGTCCCTGCCCCTCCCATGTCCACAGTCCCCTCCCAAGTCACCTGCCCCTCCCATGTCCCCAGTCCCCTGCCAACTGCCTACCCCTCCCTAGTACCTGCCCCTCCCAAGTCTCTCCCATGTCCCCAGTCCCCTCCCAACTGCCTGCCCCTCCCAAGTCCCTGCCCCTCCCAGCTTCCAAGTCCCCTCCCAAGTCCCTGCCCCTCCCAAGTCCCTGCCCCTCCCAGGTCCCAAGTCTTCTCCCAAGTCCCTGCCCCTCTCATGTTCCCAGTCCCCACCCCAGTCCCTGCCCCTCCCATGTCCACAGTCCCCTCCCAAGTCTCTGCCCCTCCCATGTCCCCAGTCCCCTCCCAACTGCCTGCCTTCCCAAGTCCCTGGTCCTCCCAAGTCCCTAGTCCCTTCCCATGTCCCCAGTCCCTTCCCAAGTCCCTGCCCCTCCCATGTCCACAGTCCCGTCCCAGGTCACTGCCCCTCCCATGTTCCCTGTCCCCTCCCCACTCCCTGCCCCTACCATGTCCCCAGTCCCCTCCCAACTGCCTGCCCCTCCCAAGTCCCTGCCCCTCCCAAGTCCCCAGTCCCTTCCCAAGTCCCCAGTCCCCTCCCAAGTCCCTGACCCTCCCATGTTCCCAGTCCTCTCGCCAGTCTCTGCCCCTCTCATGTCCCCAGTCCCCTCCCAACTGCCTGCTTCTCCCAACTCCCTGGCCCTCCCAAGTCCCTAGTCCCTTCCCATCTCCCCAGTCCCCTCCCAAGTCCCTGCCCCTCCCATGTCAACTGCCTGCCCCTCCCCAGTCCCTGCCCCTCCCATGTTCCCTGTCCCCTCCCCAGTCCCTGCCCCTCCCATATCCCCATTCGCCTCCCAACTGCCTGCCCCTCCCAAGTCCCTGCCCCTCCCATGTTCCCAGTCCCCTCCCCAGTCCCTGCCCCTCCCATGTCCACAGTCCCCTCCCAAGTACCCAGTCTCCTCCCAAGTCCCTGCCCCTCCCATGTTCCCAGTCCCCTCCCCAGTCCCTGCCCCTCCCATGTCCACAGTCCCCTCCCAAGTCACTGCCCCTCCCATGTCCCCAGTCCCCTCCCAACTGCCTATCCCTGCCAAGTACCTGCCCCTCCCAAGTCCTCTCCCATGTCCCCAGTCCCCTCCCAACTGCCTGCCCCTACCAATCCCTGGCCCTCCCAGGTCCCTAGTCCCCTCCCATGTCCCCAGTCCCTTCCCAAGTCCCTGCCCCTCCCAGGTCTCAAGTCCTCTCCCAAGTCCCTGCCCCTCCCATGTCCCTATCCCCTCCCAACTGCCTGCCCCTCCCAAGCCCCTGGCCCTCCCACGTTCCTCGTCCCTTCCCATGTCCCCAGTCCCCTCCCAAGTCCATGCCCCTCCCATGTCCCCAGTCCCCTCCCAGGTCCCTGCCCCTCCCATGTTCCCTGTCCCCTCCCCACTCCCTGCCCCTCCCATGTCCCCAGTCCCCTCCCAACTGCCTCCCCTCCCATTTCCCCAGTCCCCTCCCCAGTCCCTGCCCCTCCCAAGTCCCCACTCCCTTCCCAAGTCCGCAGGCCCCTCCCAAGTCCCTGACCCTCCCATGTTCCCAGTTCCCTCTCCAGTCCCTGCCCCTCCCATGTCCACAGTCCCCTCCCAAGTCCCCAGTCCCCTCCCAAGTCCCTGCCCCTCCCATGTTCCCAGTCCCCTCCCAACTGCCTACCCCTCCCAAGTACCTGCCCCTCCCAAGTCCACTCCCATGTCCCCAGTCCCCTCCCAACTGCCTGCCCCTCCCAAGTCCCTGGCCCTCCCAGGTCCCAAGTCCTCTCCCAAGACCCTGCCCCTCCCAAGTCCCTGCCCCTCCCAGGTCCCAAGTCCTCTCCCAAGACCCTGCCCCTCCCATGTCCCCAGTCCCCTCCCAACTGCCTGCCCCTCCCAAGTCCCTGCCCCTCCCAGCTTCCAAGTCCCCTCCCAAGTCCCTGCCCCTCCCAAGTCCCTGCCCCTCCCAAGTCCCAAGTCTTCTCCCAAGTCCCTGCCCCTCTCATGTTCCCAGTCCCCACCCCAGTCCCTGCCCCTCCCATGTCCACAGTCCCCTCCCAAGTCCCTGCCCCTCCCATGTCCCCAGTCCCCTCCCAACTGCCTGCCTTCCCAAGTCCCTGGCCCTCCCAAGTCCCTAGTCCCTTCCCATGTCCCCAGTCCCTTCCCAAGTCCCTGCCCCTCCCATGTCCACAGTCCCGTCCCAGGTCACTGCCCCTCCCATGTTCCCTGTCCCCTCCCCACTCCCTGCCCCTACCATGTCCCCAGTCCCCTCCCAACTGCCTGCCCCTCCCAAGTCCCTGCCCCTCCCAAGTCCCCAGTCCCTTCCCAAGTCCCCAGTCCCCTCCCAAGTCCCTGACCCTCCCAGGTTCCCAGTCCTCTCGCCAGTCTCTGCCCCTCCCATGTCCCCAGTCCCCTCCCAAGTCCCCAGTCCCCTCCCAAGTCCCTGCCCCTCCCATGTCCCCAGTCCCCTCCCAACTGCCTGCTTCTCCCAACTCCCTGGCCCTGCCAAGTCCCTAGTCCCTTCCCATCTCCCCAGTCCCCTCCAAAGTCCCTGCCCCTCCCATGTCAACTGCCTGCCCCTCCCCAGTCCCTGCCCCTCCCATGTTCCCTGTCCCCTCCCCAGTCCCTGCCCCTCCCATATCCCCATTCGCCTCCCAACTGCCTGCCCCTCCCAAGTCCCTAGTCCCCTCCCATGTCCCCAGTCCCTTCCCAAGTCCCTGCCCATCCAAAGTCCCTGCCCCTCCCAGGTCCCAAGTCCCCTCCCAAGTCCCTGCCCCTCCCATGTCCCCAGTCCCCTCTCCAGTCCCTGCCCCTCCCAAGTCCCTGCCCCTCCCGTGTCCCCAGTCCCTTCCCCTCCCAAGTCCCTAGTCCCCTCCCATGTCCCCAGTCCCTTCCCCGGTCCCTGCCCCTCCCAAGTCCCTGCCCCTCCCATGTCCCCAGTCCCCTCCCAACTGCCTGCCCCTCCCAAGTCCCTGGCCCTCCCAAGTCCCTAGTCCCTTCCCATGTCCCCCAGTCCCCTCCCCAGTCCCTGCCCCTCCCATGTCCCCATTCGCCTCCCAACTGCCTGCCCCTCCCATGTCCCTGCCCCTCCCATTTGCCCAGTCCCCTCCCCAGTCCCTGCCCCTCCCATGTTCCCAGTCCCCTCCCCAGTCCCTCCCCTCCCATGTCCCCAGTCCCCTCCCAAGTACCCAGTCCCCTCCCAAGTCCCTGCCCCTCCCAAGTCCCTGCCCCTCCCAGGTCCCAAGTCTTCTCCCAAGTCCCTGCCCCTCTCATGTTCCCAGTCCCCACCCCAGTCCCTGCCCCTCCCATGTCCACAGTCCCCTCCCAAGTCCCTGCCCCTCCCATGTCCCCAGTCCCCTCCCAACTGCCTGCCTTCCCAAGTCCCTGGCCCTCCCAAGTCCCTAGTCCCTTCCCATGTCCCCAGTCCCTTCCCAAGTCCCTGCCCCTCCCATGTCCACAGTCCCGTCCCAGGTCACTGCCCCTCCCATGTTCCCTGTCCCCTCCCCACTCCCTGCCCCTACCATGTCCCCAGTCCCCTCCCAACTGCCTGCCCCTCCCAAGTCCCTGCCCCTCCCAAGTCCCCAGTCCCTTCCCAAGTCCCCAGTCCCCTCCCAAGTCCCTGACCCTCCCAGGTTCCCAGTCCTCTCGCCAGTCTCTGCCCCTCCCATGTCCCCAGTCCCCTCCCAAGTCCCCAGTCCCCTCCCAAGTCCCTGCACCTCCCATGTCCCCAGTCCCCTCCCAACTGCCTGCTTCTCCCAACTCCCTGGCCCTGCCAAGTCCCTAGTCCCTTCCCATCTCCCCAGTCCCCTCCAAAGTCCCTGCCCCTCCCATGTCAACTGCCTGCCCCTCCCCAGTCCCTGCCCCTCCCATGTTCCCTGTCCCCTCCCCAGTCCCTGCCCCTCCCATATCCCCATTCGCCTCCCAACTGCCTGCCCCTCCCAAGTCCCTAGTCCCCTCCCATGTCCCCAGTCCCTTCCCAAGTCCCTGCCCATCCAAAGTCCCTGCCCCTCCCAGGTCCCAAGTCCCCTCCCAAGTCCCTGCCCCTCCCATGTCCCCAGTCCCCTCTCCAGTCCCTGCCCCTCCCAAGTCCCTGCCCCTCCCGTGTCCCCAGTCCCTTCCCCTCCCAAGTCCCTAGTCCCCTCCCATGTCCCCAGTCCCTTCCCCGGTCCCTGCCCCTCCCAAGTCCCTGCCCCTCCCATGTCCCCAGTCCCCTCCCAACTGCCTGCCCCTCCCAAGTCCCTGGCCCTCCCAAGTCCCTAGTCCCTTCCCATGTCCCCAGTCCCCTCCCCAGTCCCTGCCCCTCCCATGTCCCCATTCGCCTCCCAACTGCCTGCCCCTCCCATGTCCCTGCCCCTCCCATTTGCCCAGTCCCCTCCCCAGTCCCTGCCCCTCCCATGTTCCCAGTCCCCTCCCCAGTCCCTCCCCTCCCATGTCCCCAGTCCCCTCCCAAGTACCCAGTCTCCTCCCAAGTCCCTGCCCCTCCCATGTTCCCAGTCCCCTCCCCAGTCCCTGCCCCTCCCATGTCCACAGTCCCCTCCCAAGTCACCTGCCCCTCCCATGTCCCCAGTCCCCTGCCAACTGCCTACCCCTCCCTAGTACCTGCCCCTCCCAAGTCTCTCCCATGTCCCCAGTCCCCTCCCAACTGCCTGCCCCTCCCAAGTCCCTGCCCCTCCCAGCTTCCAAGTCCCCTCCCAAGTCCCTGCCCCTCCCAAGTCCCTGCCCCTCCCAGGTCCCAAGTCTTCTCCCAAGTCCCTGCCCCTCTCATGTTCCCAGTCCCCACCCCAGTCCCTGCCCCTCCCATGTCCACAGTCCCCTCCCAAGTCCCTGCCCCTCCCATGTCCCCAGTCCCCTCCCAACTGCCTGCCTTCCCAAGTCCCTGGCCCTCCCAAGTCCCTAGTCCCTTCCCATGTCCCCAGTCCCTTCCCAAGTCCCTGCCCCTCCCATGTCCACAGTCCCGTCCCAGGTCACTGCCCCTCCCATGTTCCCTGTCCCCTCCCCACTCCCTGCCCCTACCATGTCCCCAGTCCCCTCTCAACTGCCTGCCCCTCCCAAGTCCCTGCCCCTCCCAAGTCCCCAGTCCCTTCCCAAGTCCCCAGTCCCCTCCCAAGTCCCTGACCCTCCCATGTTCCCAGTCCTCTCGCCAGTCTCTGCCCCTCCCATGTCCCCAGTCCCCTCCCATGTCCCCAGTCCCCTCCCAACTGCCTGCTTCTCCCAACTCCCTGGCCCTCCCAAGTCCCTAGTCCCTTCCCATCTCCCCAGTCCCCTCCCAAGTCCCTGCCCCTCCCATGTCAACTGCCTGCCCCTCCCCAGTCCCTGCCCCTCCCATGTTCCCTGTCCCCTCCCCAGTCCCTGCCCCTCCCATATCCCCATTCGCCTCCCAACTGCCTGCCCCTCCCATGTCCCTGCCCCTCCCATTTGCCCAGTCCCCTCCCCAGTCCCTGCCCCTCCCATGTTCCCAGTCCCCTCCCCAGTCCCTCCCCTCCCATGTCCCCAGTCCCCTCCCAAGTACCCAGTCCCCTCCCAAGTCCCTGCCCCTCCCAAGTCCCTGCCCCTCCCAGGTCCCAAGTCTTCTCCCAAGTCCCTGCCCCTCTCATGTTCCCAGTCCCCACCCCAGTCCCTGCCCCTCCCATGTCCACAGTCCCCTCCCAAGTCCCTGCCCCTCCCATGTCCCCAGTCCCCTCCCAACTGCCTGCCTTCCCAAGTCCCTGGCCCTCCCAAGTCCCTAGTCCCTTCCCATGTCCCCAGTCCCTTCCCAAGTCCCTGCCCCTCCCATGTCCACAGTCCCGTCCCAGGTCACTGCCCCTCCCATGTTCCCTGTCCCCTCCCCACTCCCTGCCCCTACCATGTCCCCAGTCCCCTCCCAACTGCCTGCCCCTCCCAAGTCCCTGCCCCTCCCAAGTCCCCAGTCCCTTCCCAAGTCCCCAGTCCCCTCCCAAGTCCCTGACCCTCCCAGGTTCCCAGTCCTCTCGCCAGTCTCTGCCCCTCCCATGTCCCCAGTCCCCTCCCAAGTCCCCAGTCCCCTCCCAAGTCCCTGCACCTCCCATGTCCCCAGTCCCCTCCCAACTGCCTGCTTCTCCCAACTCCCTGGCCCTGCCAAGTCCCTAGTCCCTTCCCATCTCCCCAGTCCCCTCCAAAGTCCCTGCCCCTCCCATGTCAACTGCCTGCCCCTCCCCAGTCCCTGCCCCTCCCATGTTCCCTGTCCCCTCCCCAGTCCCTGCCCCTCCCATATCCCCATTCGCCTCCCAACTGCCTGCCCCTCCCAAGTCCCTAGTCCCCTCCCATGTCCCCAGTCCCTTCCCAAGTCCCTGCCCATCCAAAGTCCCTGCCCCTCCCAGGTCCCAAGTCCCCTCCCAAGTCCCTGCCCCTCCCATGTCCCCAGTCCCCTCTCCAGTCCCTGCCCCTCCCAAGTCCCTGCCCCTCCCGTGTCCCCAGTCCCTTCCCCTCCCAAGTCCCTAGTCCCCTCCCATGTCCCCAGTCCCTTCCCCGGTCCCTGCCCCTCCCAAGTCCCTGCCCCTCCCATGTCCCCAGTCCCCTCCCAACTGCCTGCCCCTCCCAAGTCCCTGGCCCTCCCAAGTCCCTAGTCCCTTCCCATGTCCCCAGTCCCCTCCCCAGTCCCTGCCCCTCCCATGTCCCCATTCGCCTCCCAACTGCCTGCCCCTCCCATGTCCCTGCCCCTCCCATTTGCCCAGTCCCCTCCCCAGTCCCTGCCCCTCCCATGTTCCCAGTCCCCTCCCCAGTCCCTCCCCTCCCATGTCCCCAGTCCCCTCCCAAGTACCCAGTCTCCTCCCAAGTCCCTGCCCCTCCCATGTTCCCAGTCCCCTCCCCAGTCCCTGCCCCTCCCATGTCCACAGTCCCCTCCCAAGTCACCTGCCCCTCCCATGTCCCCAGTCCCCTGCCAACTGCCTACCCCTCCCTAGTACCTGCCCCTCCCAAGTCTCTCCCATGTCCCCAGTCCCCTCCCAACTGCCTGCCCCTCCCAAGTCCCTGCCCCTCCCAGCTTCCAAGTCCCCTCCCAAGTCCCTGCCCCTCCCAAGTCCCTGCCCCTCCCAGGTCCCAAGTCTTCTCCCAAGTCCCTGCCCCTCTCATGTTCCCAGTCCCCCACCCCAGTCCCTGCCCCTCCCATGTCCACAGTCCCCTCCCAAGTCCCTGCCCCTCCCATGTCCCCAGTCCCCTCCCAACTGCCTGCCTTCCCAAGTCCCTGGCCCTCCCAAGTCCCTAGTCCCTTCCCATGTCCCCAGTCCCTTCCCAAGTCCCTGCCCCTCCCATGTCCACAGTCCCGTCCCAGGTCACTGCCCCTCCCATGTTCCCTGTCCCCCTCCCCACTCCCTGCCCCTACCATGTCCCCAGTCCCCTCCCAACTGCCTGCCCCTCCCAAGTCCCTGCCCCTCCCAAGTCCCCAGTCCCTTCCCAAGTCCCCAGTCCCCTCCCAAGTCCCTGACCCTCCCATGTTCCCAGTCCTCTCGCCAGTCTCTGCCCCTCCCATGTCCCCAGTCCCCTCCCATGTCCCCAGTCCCCTCCCAACTGCCTGCTTCTCCCAACTCCCTGGCCCTCCCAAGTCCCTAGTCCCTTCCCATCTCCCCAGTCCCCTCCCAAGTCCCTGCCCCTCCCATGTCAACTGCCTGCCCCTCCCCAGTCCCTGCCCCTCCCATGTTCCCTGTCCCCTCCCCAGTCCCTGCCCCTCCCATATCCCCATTCGCCTCCCAACTGCCTGCCCCTCCCAAGTCCCTGCCCCTCCCATGTTCCCAGTCCCCTCCCCAGTCCCTGCCCCTCCCATGTCCACAGTCCCCTCCCAAGTACCCAGTCTCCTCCCAAGTCCCTGCCCCTCCCATGTTCCCAGTCCCCTCCCCAGTCCCTGCCCCTCCCATGTCCACAGTCCCCTCCCAAGTCACTGCCCCTCCCATGTCCCCAGTCCCCTCCCAACTGCCTATCCCTGCCAAGTACCTGCCCCTCCCAAGTCCTCTCCCATGTCCCCAGTCCCCTCCCAACTGCCTGCCCCTACCAATCCCTGGCCCTCCCAGGTCCCTAGTCCCCTCCCATGTCCCCAGTCCCTTCCCAAGTCCCTGCCCCTCCCAGGTCTCAAGTCCTCTCCCAAGTCCCTGCCCCTCCCATGTCCCTATCCCCTCCCAACTGCCTGCCCCTCCCAAGCCCCTGGCCCTCCCACGTTCCTAGTCCCTTCCCATGTCCCCAGTCCCCTCCCAAGTCCATGCCCCTCCCATGTCCCCAGTCCCCTCCCAGGTCCCTGCCCCTCCCATGTTCCCTGTCCCCTCCCCACTCCCTGCCCCTCCCATGTCCCCAGTCCCCTCCCAACTGCCTCCCCTCCCATTTCCCCAGTCCCCTCCCCAGTCCCTGCCGCTCCCAAGTCCCCACTCCCTTCCCAAGTCCCCAGGCCCCTCCCAAGTCCCTGACCCTCCCATGTTCCCAGTTCCCTCTCCAGTCCCTGCCCCTCCCATGTCCACAGTCCCCTCCCAAGTCCCCAGTCCCCTCCCAAGTCCCTGCCCCTCCCATGTTCCCAGTCCCCTCCCAACTGCCTACCCCTCCCAAGTACCTGCCCCTCCCAAGTCCACTCCCATGTCCCCAGTCCCCTCCCAACTGCCTGCCCCTCCCAAGTCCCTGGCCCTCCCAGGTCCCAAGTCCTCTCCCAAGACCCTGCCCCTCCCAAGTCCCTGCCCCTCCCAGGTCCCAAGTCCTCTCCCAAGACCCTGCCCCTCCCATGTCCCCAGTCCCCTCCCAACTGCCTGCCCCTCCCAAGTCCCTGCCCCTCCCAGCTTCCAAGTCCCCTCCCAAGTCCCTGCCCCTCCCAAGTCCCTGCCCCTCCCAGGTCCCAAGTCTTCTCCCAAGTCCCTGCCCCTCTCATGTTCCCAGTCCCCACCCCAGTCCCTGCCCCTCCCATGTCCACAGTCCCCTCCCAAGTCCCTGCCCCTCCCATGTCCCCAGTCCCCTCCCAACTGCCTGCCTTCCCAAGTCCCTGGCCCTCCCAAGTCCCTAGTCCCTTCCCATGTCCCCAGTCCCTTCCCAAGTCCCTGCCCCTCCCATGTCCACAGTCCCGTCCCAGGTCACTGCCCCTCCCATGTTCCCTGTCCCCTCCCCACTCCCTGCCCCTACCATGTCCCCAGTCCCCTCCCAACTGCCTGCCCCTCCCAAGTCCCTGCCCCTCCCAAGTCCCCAGTCCCTTCCCAAGTCCCCAGTCCCCCTCCCAAGTCCCTGACCCTCCCAGGTTCCCAGTCCTCTCGCCAGTCTCTGCCCCTCCCATGTCCCCAGTCCCCTCCCAAGTCCCCAGTCCCCCTCCCAAGTCCCTGCCCCTCCCATGTCCCCAGCCAGTCCCCTCCCAACTGCCTGCTTCTCCCAACTCCCTGGCCCTGCCAAGTCCCTAGTCCCTTCCCATCTCCCCAGTCCCCTCCAAAGTCCCTGCCCTCCCATGTCAACTGCCTGCCCCTCCCCAGTCCCTGCCCCTCCCATGTTCCCTGTCCCCTCCCCAGTCCCTGCCCCTCCCATATCCCCATTCGCCTCCCAACTGCCTGCCCCTCCCAAGTCCCTGCCCCTCCCATGTTCCCAGTCCCCTCCCCAGTCCCTGCCCCTCCCATGTCCACAGTCCCCTCCCAAGTACCCAGTCTCCTCCCAAGTCCCTGCCCCTCCCATGTTTCCAGTCCCCTCCCCAGTCCCTGCCCCTCCCATGTCCACAGTCCCCTCCCAAGTCACTGCCCCTCCCATGTCCCCAGTCCCCTCCCAACTGCCTATCCCTGCCAAGTACCTGCCCCTCCCAAGTCCTCTCCCATGTCCCCAGTCCCCTCCCAACTGCCTGCCCCTACCAATCCCTGGCCCTCCCAGGTCCCTAGTCCCCCTCCCATGTCCCCAGTCCCTTCCCAAGTCCCTGCCCCTCCCAGGTCTCAAGTCCTCTCCCAAGTCCTGCCCCTCCCATGTCCCTATCCCCTCCCAACTGCCTGCCCCTCCCAAGCCCCTGGCCCTCCCACGTTCCTAGTCCCTTCCCATGTCCCCAGTCCCCTCCCAAGTCCATGCCCCTCCCATGTCCCCAGTCCCCTCCCAGGTCCCTGCCCCTCCCATGTTCCCTGTCCCCTCCCCACTCCCTGCCCCTCCCATGTCCCCAGTCCCCTCCCAACTGCCTCCCCTCCCATTTCCCCAGTCCCCTCCCCAGTCCCTGCCCCTCCCAAGTCCCCACTCCCTTCCCAAGTCCCCAGGCCCCTCCCAAGTCCCTGACCCTCCCATGTTCCCAGTTCCCTCTCCAGTCCCTGCCCCTCCCATGTCCACAGTCCCCTCCCAAGTCCCCAGTCCCCTCCCAAGTCCCTGCCCCTCCCATGTTCCCAGTCCCCTCCCAACTGCCTACCCCTCCCAAGTACCTGCCCCTCCCAAGTCGACTCCCATGTCCCCAGTCCCCTCCCAACTGCCTGCGCCTCCCAAGTCCCTGCCGCTCCCAAGTCCCTAGTCCCCTCCCATGTCCCCCGTCCCTTCCCAAGTCCCTGCCCCTCCCAAGTCCCTGCCCCTCCCAGGTTCCAAGTCCCCTCCCAAGTCCCTGCCCCTCCCAAGTCCCTGCCCCTCCCAGGTCCCAAGTCTTCTCCCAAGTCCCTGCCCCTCTCATGTTCCCCAGTCCCCACCCCAGTCCCTGCCCCTCCCATGTCCACAGTCCCCTCCCAAGTCCCTGCCCCTCCCATGTCCCCAGTCCCCTCCCAACTGCCTGCCTTCCCAAGTCCCTGCCCTCCCAAGTCTCTAGTCCCTTCCCATGTCCCCAGTCCCTCCCAAGTCCCTGCCCCTCCCATGTCCCCAGTCCCCTCCCCAGTCCCTGCCCCTCCCAAATCCCTGCCCCTCCCCATGCCAGCAGTCCCCTCCTATGTCCCCAGTCCCGTCCAGGTCCCTGCCCCTGCCATGTTCCCTGTCCCCTCCCCACTCCCTGCCCCTCCCATGTCCCCAGTCCCCTCCCAACTGCCTGCCCCTCCCAAGTCCCTGCCCCTCCCAAGTCCCCAGTCCCTTCCAAGTCCCCAGTCCCCTCCCTAGTCCCTGACCCTCCCATGTTCCCAGTCCCCTCCCCAGTCTCTGCCACTCCCATGTCCCCAATCCCCTCCCAAGTCCCCAGTCCCCTCCCAAGTCCCTGCCCCTCCCATGTCCCCAGTCCACTCCCAACTGCCTGCACCTCCCAATTCCCTGGCCCTCCCAAGTCCCTAGTCCCTTCCCATGTCCCCAGTCCCCTCCCAAGTCCCTGCCCCTCCCATGTCAACTGCCTGCCCCTCCCAAGTCCCTGCCCCTCCCATGTTCCCAGTCCCCTCCCCAGTCCCTGCCCCTCCCATGTCCACAGTCCCCTCCCAAGTACCCAGTCTCCTCCCAAGTCCCTGCCCCTGCCATGTTTCCAGTCCCCTCCCCAGTCCCTGCCCCTCCCATGTCCACAGTCCCCTCCCAAGTCACTGCCCCTCCCATGTCCCCAGTCCCCTCCCCAGTCCCTGCCCCTCCCATGTCCACAGTCCCCTCCCAAGTCCCTACCCCTCCCATGTCCCTATCCCCTCCCAACTGCCTGCCCCTCCCAAGCTCCTGGCACTCCCACGTTCCTAGTCCCTTCCCATGTCCCCAGTCCCCTCCCAAGTCCATGCCCCTCCCATGTCCCCAGTCCCCACCCAGTCCCTGCCCCTCCCAAATCCCTGCCCCTCCCATGCCAGCAGTCCCCTCCCATGTCCCCAGTCCCCTCCCAGGTCCCTGCCCCTCCCATGTTCCCAGTCCCCTCCCCAGTCCCTGCCCCTCCCATGTCCACAGTCCCCTCCCAAGTCACTGCCCCTCCCATGTCCCCAGTCCCCTCCCAACTGCCTATCCCTGCCAAGTACCTGCCCCTCCCAAGTCCTCTCCCATGTCCCCAGTCCCCTCCCAACTGCCTGCCCCTACCAATCCCTGGCCCTCCCAGGTCCCTAGTCCCCTCCCATGTCCCCAGTCCCTTCCCAAGTCCCTGCCCCTCCCAGGTCTCAAGTCCTCTCCCAAGTCCCTGCCCCTCCCATGTCCCTATCCCCTCCCAACTGCCTGCCCCTCCCAAGCCCCTGGCCCTCCCACGTTCCTAGTCCCTTCCCATGTCCCCAGTCCCCTCCCAAATCCATGCCCCTCCCATGTCCCCAGTCCCCCTCCCAGGTCCCTGCCCCTCCCATGTTCCCTGTCCCCTCCCCACTCCCTGCCCCTCCCATGTCCCCAGTCCCCTCCCAACTGCCTCCCCTCCCATTTCCCAGTCCCCTCCCCAGTCCCTGCCCCTCCCATGTCCACAGTCCCCTCCCAAGTCCCCAGTCCCCTCCCAAGTCCCTGCCCCTCCCATGTTCCCAGTCCCCTCCCAACTGCCTACCCCTCCCAAGTACCTGCCCCTCCCAAGTCCACTCCCATGTCCCCAGTCCCCTCCCAACTGCCTGCCCCTCCCAAGTCCCTGGCCCTCCCAGGTCCCTAGTTCTCTCCCAGGTCCCAAGTCCTCTCCCAAGTCCCTGCCCCTCCCATGTCCCCAGTCCCCTCCCAACTGCCTGCCCCTCCCAAGTCCCTGCGCTCCCAAGTCCCTAGTCCCCTCCCATGTCCCCCGTCCCTTCCCAAGTCCCTGCCCCTCCCAAGTCCCTGCCCCTCCCAGGTCCCAAGTCCCCTCCCAAGTCCCTGCCCCTCCCAAGTCCCTGCCCCTCCCATGTCCCAAGTCTTCTCCCAAGTCCCTGCCCCTCTCATGTTCCCAGTCCCCACCCCAGTCCCTGCCCCTCCCATGTCCACAGTCCCCTCCCAAGTCCCTGCCCCTCCCATGTCCCCAGTCCCCTCCCAACTGCCTGCCTTCCCAAGTCCCTGGCCCTCCAAGTCCCTAGTCCCTTCCCATGTCCCCAGTCCCCTCCCAAGTCCCTGCCCCTCCCATGTCCCCAGTCCCCTCCCCAGTCCCTGCCCCTCCCAAATCCCTGCCCCTCCCATGCCAGCAGTCCCCTCCTATGTCCCCAGTCCCCTCCCAGGTCCCTGCCCCTGCCATGTTCCCTGTCCCCTCCCCACTCCCTGCCCCTCCCATGTCCCCAGTCCCCTCCCAACTGCCTGCCCCTCCCAAGTCCCTGCCCCTCCCAAGTCCCCAGTCCCTTCCCAAGTCCCCAGTCCCCTCCCTAGTCCCTGACCCTCCCATGTTCCCAGTCCCCTCCCCAGTCTCTGCCACTCCCATGTCCCCAATCCCCTCCCAAGTCCCCAGTCCCCTCCCAAGTCCGTGCCCCTCCCATGTCCCCAGTCCACTCCCAACTGCCTGCCCCTCCCAATTCCCTGGCCCTCCCAAGTCCCTAGTCCCTTCCCATGTCCCCAGTCCCCTCCCAAGTCCCTGCCCCTCCCATGTCAACTGCCTGCCCCTCCCAAGTCCCTGCCCCTCCCATGTTCCCAGTCCCCTCCCCAGTCCCTGCCCCTCCCATGTCCACAGTCCCCTCCCAAGTACCCAGTCTCCTCCCAAGTCCCTGCCCCTGCCATGTTTCCAGTCCCCTCCCCAGTCCCTGCCCCTCCCATGTCCACAGTCCCCTCCCAAGTCACTGCCCCTCCCATGTCCCCAGTCCCCTCCCCAGTCCCTGCCCCTCCCATGTCCACAGTCCCCTCCCAAGTCCCTACCCCTCCCATGTCCCTATCCCCTCCCAACTGCCTGCCCCTCCCAAGCTCCTGGCACTCCCACGTTCCTAGTCCCTTCCCATGTCCCCAGTCCCCTCCCAAGTCCATGCCCCTCCCATGTCCCCAGTCCCCACCCCAGTCCCTGCCCCTCCCAAATCCCTGCCCCTCCCATGCCAGCAGTCCCCTCCCATGTCCCCAGTCCCCTCCCAGGTCCCTGCCCCTCCCATGTTCCCTGTCCCCTCCCCACTCCCTGCCCCTCCCATGTCCCCAGTCCCCTCCCATCTCCCTGCCCCTCCCATTTGCCCAGTCCCCTCCCCAGTCCCTGCCCCTCCCAAGTCCCCAGTCCCTTCCCAATTCCCCAGGCCTCTCCCAAGTCCCTGACCCTCCCATGTTCCCAGTCCCCTCCCCAGTCCCTGCCCCTCCCATGTCCACAGTCCCCTCCCAAGTCACTGCCCCTCCCATGTCCCCAGTCCCCTCCCAACTGCCTATCCCTCCCAAGTACCTGCCCCTCCCAAGTCCTCTCCCATGTCCCCAGTCCCCTCCCAACTGCCTGCCCCTACCAATCCCTGGCCCTCCCAGGTCCCTAGACCCCTCCCATGTCCCCAGTCCCTTCCCAAGTCCCTGCCCCTCCCAGGTCTCAAGTCCTCTCCCAAGTCCCTGCCCCTCCCATGTCCCTATCCCCTCCCAACTGCCTGCCCCTCCCAAGCCCCTGGCCCTCCCACGTTCCTAGTCCCTTCCCATGTCCCCAGTCCCCTCCCAAGTCCATGCCCCTCCCATGTCCCCAGTCCCCTCCCAGGTCCCTGCCCCTCCCATGTTCCCTGTCCCCTCCCCACTCCCTGCCCCTCCCATGTCCCCAGTCCCCTCCCAACTGCCTCCCCTCCCATTTCCCCAGTCCCCTCCCCAGTCCCTGCCCCTCCCAAGTCCCCACTCCCTTCCCAAGTCCCCAGGCCCCTCCCAAGTCCCTGACCCTCCCATGTTCCCAGTTCCCTCTCCAGTCCCTGCCCCTCCCATGTCCCCAGTCCCCTCCCAAGTCCCAGTCCCCTCCCAAGTCCCTGCCCCTCCCATGTCCCCAGTCCCCTCCCAACTGCCTGCCCCTCCCAAGTCCCTGGCCCTCCCAGGTCCCTAGTCCTCTCCCATGTCCCCAGTCCCTTCCCAAGTCCCTGCCCCTCCCAAGTCCCTGCCCCTCCCAGGTTCCAAGTCCTCTCCCAAGTCCCTGCCCCTCCCATGTCCCCAGTACCCTCCCAACTGCCTGCCCCTCCCAATTCCCTGGCCCTCCCAAGTCCCTAGTCCCCTCCCATGTCCCCAGTCCCCTCCCCAGTCATTGCCCCTCCCAAATCCCTTCCCCTCCCATGCCAGCAGTCCCCTCCATGTCCCCAGTCCCCTCCCAGGTCCCTGCCCCTCCCATGTTCCCTGTCCCCTCCCCAGTCCCTGCCCCTCCCATGTCCCCATTCGCCTCCCAACTGCCTGCCCCTCCCAAGTCCCTGCCCCTCCCATTTGCCCACTCCCCTCCCCAGTCCCTGCCCCTCCCATGTTCCCAGTCCCCTCCCCAGTCCCTGCCCCTCCCATGTCCACAGTCCCCTCCCAAGTACCCAGTCTCCTCCCAAGTCCCTGCCCCTCCCATATTCCCAGTCCCCTCCCCAGTCCTGCCCCTCCCATGTCCACAGTCCCCTCCCAAGTCACTGCCCCTCCCATGTCCCCAGTCCCCTCTCAACTGCCTACCCCTCCCAAGTACCTGGCCCTCCCAAGTCCTCTCCCATGTCCCCAGTCCCCTCCCAACTGCCTGCCCCTCCCAAGTCCCTGCCGCTCCCAAGTCCCTAGTCCCCTCCCATGTCCCCCGTCCCTTCCAAGTCCCTGCCCCTCCCAAGTCCCTGCCCCTCCCAGGTTCCAAGTCCCTGCCCCTCCCAAGTCCCTGCCCCTCCCAGGTCCCAAGTCTTCTCCCAAGTCCCTGCCCCTCTCATGTTCCCAGTCCCCACCCCAGTCCCTGCCCCTCCCATGTCCACAGTCCCCTCCCAAGTCCCTGCCCCTCCCATGTCCCCAGTCCCCTGCCAACTGCCTGCCTTCCCAAGTCCCTGGCCCTCCCAAGTCCCTAGTCCCTTCCCATGTCCCCAGTCCCCTCCCAAGTCCCTGCCCCTCCCATGTCCCCAGTCCCCTCCCCAGTCCCTGCCCCTCCCAAATCCCTGCCCCTCCCATGCCAGCAGTCCCCTCCTATGTCCCCAGTCCCCTCCCAGGTCCCTGCCCCTGCCATGTTCCCTGTCCCCTCCCCACTCCCTGCCCCTCCCATGTCCCCAGTCCCCTCCCAACTGCCTGCCCCTCCCAAGTCCCTGCCCCTCCCAAGTCCCCAGTCCCTTCCCAAGTCCCCAGTCCCCTCCCAAGTCCCTGACCCTCCCATGTTCCCAGTCCCCTCCCCAGTCTCTGCCCCTCCCATGTCCCCAGTCCCCTCCCAAGTCCCCAGTCCCCTCCCAAGTCCCTGCCCCTCCCATGTCCCCAGTCCACTCCCAACTGCCTGCCCCTCCCATGTCAACTGCCTGCCCCTCCCCAGTCCCTGCCCCTCCCATGTTCCCTGTCCCCTCCCCAGTCCCTGCCCCTCCCATATCCCCATTCGCCTCCCAACTGCCTGCCCCTCCCAAGTCCCTGCCCCTCCCATGTTCCCAGTCCCCTCCCCAGTCCCTGCCCCTCCCATGTCCACAGTCCCCTCCCAAGTACCCAGTCTCCTCCCAAGTCCCTGCCCCTGCCATGTTTCCAGTCCCCTCCCCAGTCCCTGCCCCTCCATGTCCACAGTCCCCTCCCAAGTCACTGCCCCTCCCATGTCCCCAGTCCCCTCCCCAGTCCCTGCCCCTCCCAGGTCCCAAGTCCTCTCCCAAGTCCCTGCCCCTGCCATGTTCCCAGGCCCCTCCCCAGTCCCTGCCCCTCTCATGTCCACAGTCCCCTCCCAAGTCCCTGCCCCTCCCATGTCCCTATCCCCTCCCAACTGCCTGCCCCTCCCAAGCCCCTGGCACTCCCACGTTCCTAGTCCCTTCCCATGTCCCCAGTCCCCTCCCAAGTCCATGCCCCTCCCATGTCCCCAGTTCCCACCCCAGTCCCTGCCCCTCCCAAATCCCTGCCCCTCCCATGCCAGCAGTCCCCTCCCATGTTCCCAGTCCCCTCCCAGGTCCCTGCCCCTCCCATGTTCCCTGTCCCCTCCCCACTCCCTGCCCCTCCCATGTCCCCAGTCCCCTGCCAACTGCCTACCCCTCCCTAGTACCTGCCCCTCCCAAGTCCTCTCCCATGTCCCCAGTCCCCTCCCAACTGCCTGCCCCCTCCCAAGTCCCTGCCCCTCCCAGGTTCCAAGTCCCCTCCCAAGTCCCTGCCCCTCCCAAGTCCCTGCCCCTCCCAGGTCCCAAGTCTTCTCCCAAGTCCCAGCCCTGCCCCTCTCATGTTCCCACCCTGCCCCTCCCATGTCCACAGTCCCCTCCCAAGTCCCTGCCCCTCCCATGTCCCCAGTCCCCTCCCAACTGCCTGCCTTCCCAAGTCCCTGGCCCTCCCAAGTCCCTAGTCCCTTCCCATGTCCCCCGTCCCTTCCCAAGTCCCTGCCCCTCCATGTCCACAGTCCCCTCCCAGGTCCCTGCCCCTCCCAAATCCCTGCCCCTCCCAAGTCCCCAGTCCCTTCCCAAGTCCCCAGTCCCCCTCCCAAGTCCCTGACCCTCCCATGTTCCCAGTCCTCTCGCCAGTCTCTGCCCCTCCCATGTCCCCAGTCCCCTCCCAAGTCCCCAGTCCCCTCCCAAGTCCCTGCCCCTCCCATGTCCCCAGTCCCCTCCCAACTGTGCCTGCTTCTCCCAACTCCCTGGCCCTCCCAAGTCCCTAGTCCCTTCCCATCTCCCCAGTCCCCTCCCAAGTCCCTGCCCCTCCCATGTCAACTGCCTGCCCCTCCCCAGTCCCTGCCCCTCCCATGTTCCCTGTCCCCCTCCCCAGTCCCTGCCCCCTCCCATATCCCCATTCGCCTCCCAACTGCCTGCCCCTCCCAAGTCCCTGCCCCTCCCATGTTCCCAGTCCCCTCCCCAGTCCCTGCCCCTCCCATGTCCACAGTCCCCTCCCAAGTACCCAGTCTCCTCCCAAGTCCCTGCCCCTCCCATGTTTCCAGTCCCCTCCCCAGTCCCTGCCCCTCCCATGTCCACAGTCCCCTCCCAAGTCACTGCCCCTCCCATGTCCCCAGTCCCCTCCCAACTGCCTATCCCTGCCAAGTACCCTGCCCCTCCCAAGTCCTCTCCCATGTCCCCCAGTCCCCTCCCAACTGCCTGCCCCTACCAATCCCTGGCCCTCCCAGGTCCCTAGTCCCCTCCCATGTCCCCCGTCCCTTCCCAAGTCCCTGCCCCTCCCAGGTCTCAAGTCCTCTCCCAAGTCCCTGCCCCTCCCATGTCCCCTATCCCCTCCCAACTGCCTGCCCCTCCCAAGCCCCTGGCCCTCCCACGTTCCTAGTCCCTTCCCATGTCCCCAGTCCCCTCCCAAGTCCATGCCCCTCCCAATTCCCCAGGCCCCTCCCCAAGTCCCTGACCCTCCCATGTTCCCAGTCCCCTCCCCAGTCCCTGCACCTCCCATGTCCATAGTCCCCTCCGAAGTCACTGCCCCTCCCATGTCCCCAGTCCCCTCCCAACTGCCTGCCCCTCCCAAGTCCCTGCGCCTCCCAAGTCCCTAGTCCCCTCCCGTATCCCCAGTCCCTTCCCAAGTCCCTGCCCATCCCAAGTCCCTGCCCCTCCAGGTCCCAAGTCCCCCTCCCAAGTCCCTGCGGCTCCCATGTCCCCAGTCCCCCTCTCCAGTCCCTGCCCCTCCCAAGTCCCTGCCCCTCCCGTGTCCCCAGTCCCCTCCCAGTCCCTTCCCCTCCCAAGTCCCTAGTCCCCTCCCATGTCCCCAGTCCCCTCCCAACTGCCTGCCCCTCCCAAGTCCCTGGCCCTCCCAAATCCCAAGTCCCTTCCCATGTCCCGAGTCCCCTCCCAAGTCCCTGCCCCTCCCATGTCCCCAGTCCCCTCCCCAGTCCCTGCCCCTCCCAAATCCCTGCCCCTCCCATGCCAGCAGTCCCCTCCTATGTCCCCAGTCCCCTCCCAGGTCCCTGCCCCTCCCATGTTCCCTGTCCCCTCCCCAGTCACTGCCCCTCCCATGTCCCCATTCGCCTCCCAACTGCCTGCCCCTCCCAAGTCCCTTCCCCTCCCACTTGCCCAGTCCCCTCCCCAGTCCCTGCCCCTCCCATGTCCCCAGTCCCCTCCCAAGTACCCAGTCTCCTCCCAAGTCCCTGCCCCTCCCATGTTCCCTGTCCCCTCCCCACTCCCTGCCCCTCCCATGTCCCCAGTCCCCTCCCAACTGCCTCCCCTCCCATTTCCCCAGTCCCCTCCCCAGTCCCTGCCCCTCCCAAGTCCCCACTCCCTTCCCAAGTCCCCAGGCCCCTCCCAAGTCCCTGACCCTCCCATGTTCCCAGTTCCCTCTCCAGTCCCTGCCCCTCCCATGTCCCCAGTCCCCTCCCAAGTCCCCAGTCCCCTCCCAAGTCCCTGCCCCTCCCATGTTCCCAGTCCCCTCCCAACTGCCTACCCCTCCCAAGTACCTGCCCCTCCTAAGTCCACTCCCATGTCCCCAGTCCCCTCCCAACTGCCTGCCCCTCCCAAGTCCCTGGCCCTCCCAGGTCCCTAGTCCTCTCCCATGTCCCCAGTCCCTTCCCAAGTCCCTGCCCCTCCCAAGTCCCTGCCCGTCCCAGGTCCCAAGTCCTCTCCCAAGTCCCTGCCCCTCCCATGTCCCCAGTCCCCTCCCAACTGCCTGCCCCTCCCAATTCCCTGGCCCTCCCAAGTCCCTAGTCCTCTCCCATGTCCCCAGTCCCCTCCCCAGTCCCTGCCCCTCCCAAATCCCTGCCCCTCCCATGCCAGCAGTCCCCTCCCATATCCCCAGTCCCCTCCCAGGTCCCTGCCCCTCCCATGTTCCCTGTCCCCTCCCCAGTCCCTGCCCCTCCCATGTCCCCATTCGCCTCCCAACTGCCTGCCCCTCCCAAGTCCCTGCCCCTCCCACTTGCCCAGTCCCCTCCCCAGTCCCTGCCCCTCCCATGTCCCCATTCGCCTCCCAACTGCCTGCCCCTCCCAAGTCCCTGCCCCTCCCACTTGCCCAGTCCCCTCCCCAGTCCCTGCCCCTCCCATGTCCCCAGTCCCCTCCCAAGTACCCAGTCTCCTCCCAAGTCCCTGCCCCTCCCATGTTCCCTGTCCCCTCCCCACTCCCTGCCCCTCCCATGTTCCCAGTCCCCTCCCAACTGCCTCCCCTCCCATTTCCCCAGTCCCCTCCCCAGTCCCTGCCCCTCCCAAGTCCCCACTCCCTTCCCAAGTCCCCAGGCCCCTCCCAAGTCCCTGACCCTCCCATGTTCCCAGTTCCCTCTCCAGTCCCTGCCCCTCCCATGTCCCCAGTCCCCTCCCAAGTCCCCAGTCCCCTCCCAAGTCCCTGCCCCTCCCATGTTCCCAGTCCCCTCCCAACTGCCTACCCCTCCCAAGTACCTGCCCCTCCTAAGTCCACTCCCATGTCCCCAGTCCCCTCCCAACTGCCTGCCCCTCCCAAGTCCCTGGCCCTCCCAGGTCCCTAGTCCTCTCCCATGTCCCCAGTCCCTTCCCAAGTCCCTGCCCCTCCCAAGTCCCTGCCCGTCCCAGGTCCCAAGTCCTCTCCCAAGTCCCTGCCCCTCCCATGTCCCCAGTCCCCTCCCAACTGCCTGCCCCTCCCAAGTCCCTGCCCCTCCCAAGTCCCTAGTCCTCTCCCATGTCCCCAGTCCCCTCCCCAGTCCCTGCCCCTCCCAAATCCCTGCCCCTCCCATGCCAGCAGTCCCCTCCCATATCCCCAGTCCCCTCCCAGGTCCCTGCCCCTCCCATGTTCCCTGTCCCCTCCCCAGTCCCTGCCCCTCCCATGTCCCCATTCGCCTCCCAACTGCCTGCCCCTCCCCAGTCCCTGCCCCTCCCATTTGCCCAGTCACCTCCCTAGTCCCTGCCCCTCCCATGTTCCCAGTCCCCTCCCCAGTCCCTGCCCCTCCCATGTCCACAGTCCCCTCCCAAGTACCCAGTCTCCTCCCAAGTCCCTGCCCCTCCCATATTCCCAGTCCCCTCCCCAGTCCCTGCCCCTCCCATGTCCACAGTCCCCTCCCAAGTCACTGCCCCTCCCATGTCCCCAGTCCTCTCCCAACTGCCTACCCCTCCCAAGTACCTGCCCCTCCCAAGTCCTCTCCCATGGCCCCAGTCTCCTCCCAACTACCTGCCCCTCCCAAGTCCCTGCCGCTCCCAAGTCCCTAGTCCCCTCCCATGTCCCCCGTCCCTTCCCAAGTCCCTGCCCCTCCCAGTTTCCAAGTCCCCTCCCAAGTCCCTGCCCCTCCCAAGTCCCTGCCCCTCCCAGGTCCCAAGTCTTCTCCCAAGTCCCTGCCCCTCTCATGTTCCCAGTCCCCACCCCAGTCCCTGCCCCTCCCATGTCCACAGTCCCCTCCCAAGTCCCTGCCCCTCCCATGTCCCCAGTCCCCTCCCAACTGCCTGCCTTCCCAAGTCCCTGGCCCTCCCAAGTCCCTAGTCCCTTCCCATGTCCCCAGTCCCCTCCCAAGTCCCTGCCCCTCGTATGTCCCCAGTCCCCTCCCCAGTCCCTGCCCCTCCCAAATCCCTGCCCCTCCCATGCCAGCAGTCCCCTCCTATGTCCCCAGTCCCCTCCCAGGTCCCTGCCCCTGCCATGTTCCCTGTTCCCTCCCCACTCCCTGCCCCTCTCATGTCCCCCAGTCCCCTCCCAAGTCCCCAGTCCCTTCCCAAGTCCCCAGTCCCCTCCCAAGTCCCTGAACCTCCCATGTTCCCAGTCCCCTCCCCAGTCTCTGCCCCTCCCATGTCCCCAGTCCCCTCCCAAGTCCCCAGTCCCCTCCCAAGTCCCTGCCCCTCCCATGTCCCCAGTCCCCTCCCAACTGCCTTCCCCTCCCAATTCTATGGCCCTCCCAAGTCCCTAGTCCCTTCCCATGTCCCCAGTCCCCTCCCAAGTCCCTGCCCCTCCCATGTCAACTGCCTGCCCCTCCCCAGTCCCTGCCCCTCCCATGTTCCCTGTCCCCTCCCCAGTCCCTGCCCCTCCCATATCCCCATTCGCCTCCCAAGTGCCTTCCCCTCCCAAGTCCCTGCCCCTCCCATGTTCCCAGTCCCCTCCCCAGTCCCTGCCCCTCCCATGTCCACAGTCCCCTCCCAAGTACCCAGTCTCCTCCCAAGTCCCTGCCCCTCCCATGTTTCCAGTCCCCTCCCCAGTCCCTGCCCCTCCCATGTCCACAGTCCCCTCCCAAGTCACTGCCCCTCCCATGTCCCCAGTCCCCTCCCAACTGCCTATCCCTCCCAAGTACCTGCCCCTCCCAAGTCCTCTCCCATGTCCCCAGTCCCCTCCCAACTGCCTGCCCCTACCAATCCCTGGCCCTCCCATGTCCCCAGTCCCTTCCCAAGTCCCTGCCCCTCCCAGGTCCCAAGTCATCTCCCAAGTCCCTGCCCCTCCCATGTTCCCAGGCCCCTCCCCAGTCCCTGCCCCTCCCATGTCCACAGTCCCCTCCCAAGTCCCTGCCCCTCCCATGTCCCTATCCCCTCCCAACTGCCTGCCCCTCCCAAGCCCCTGGCCCTCCCACGTTCCTAGTCCCTTCCCATGTCCCCAGTCCCCTCCCAAGTCCATGCCCCTCCCAAGTCCCTGCCCCTCCCAGGTCCCTATCCCTCCCAAATCCCTGCCCCTCCCATGCCAGCAGTCCCCTCCCATGTCCCCAGTCCCCTCCCAGGTCCCTGCCCCTCCCATGTTCCCTGTCCCCTCCCCAGTCCCTGCCCCTCCCAAATCCCTGCCCCTCCCATGCCAGCAGTCCCCCTCCTATGTCCCCAGTCCCCTCCCAGGTCCCTGCCCCTCCCATGTTCCCTGTCCCCTCCCCAGTCCCTGCCCCCTCCCATGTCCCCATTCGCCTCCCAACTGCCTGCCCCTCCCAAGTCCCTGCCCCTCCCATTTGCCCAGTCCCCTCCCCAGTCCCTGCCCCTCCCATGTTCCCAGTCCCCTCCCCAGTCCCTGCCCCTCCCATGTCCCCAGTCCCCTCCCAAGTACCCAGTCTCCTCCCAAGTCCCTGCCCCTCCCATGTTCCCTGTCCCCTACCCACTCCCTGCCCCCTCCCATGTCCCCAGTCCCCTCCCAAGTCCCCAGTCCCCTCCCAAGTCCCTGCCCCTCCCATGTTCCCAGTCCCCTCCCAACTGCCTACCCCTCCCAAGTACCTGCCCCTCCTAAGTCCACTCCCATGTCCCCAGTCCCCTCCCAACTGCCTGCCCCTCCCAAGTCCCTGGCCCTCCCAGGTCCCTAGTCCTCTCCCATGTCCCCAGTCCCTTCCCAAGTCCCCTGCCCCTCCCAAGTCCCTGCCCGTCCCAGGTCCCAAGTCCTCTCCCAAGTCCCTGCCCCTCCCATGTCCCCAGTCCCCTCCCAACTGCCTGCCCCCTCCCAATTACCTGGCCCTCCCAAGTCCCTAGTCCTCTCCCATGTCCCCAGTCCCCTCCCCCAGTCCCTGCCCCTCCCAAATCCCTGCCCCTCCCATGCCAGCAGTCCCCTCCCATATCCCCAGTCCCCTCCCAGGTCCCTGCCCCCTCCCATGTTCCCTGTCCCCTCCCCAGACCCTGCCCCTCCCATGTCCACAGTCCCCTCCCAAGTACCCAGTCTCCTCCCAAGTCCCTGCCCCTCCCATATTCCCAGTCCCCTCCCCCAGTCCCTGCCCCTCCCATGTCCACAGTCCCCTCCCAAGTCACTGCCCCTCCCATGTCCCCAGTCCCCTCCCAACTGCCTACCCCTCCCAAGTACCTGCCCCTCCCACGTCCTCTCCCATGTCCCCAGTCCCCTCCCAACTACCTGCCCCTCCCAAGTCACTGCCCCTCCCATGTCCCCAGTCCCCTCCCAACTGCCTACCCCTCCCCAAGTACCTGCCCCTCCCTAGTCCCCACCCATGTCCCCCGTCCCTTCCCAAGTCCCTGCCCCTCCCAAGTCCCTGCCCCTCCCAGGTTCCAAGTCCCCTCCCCAAGTCCCTGCTCCTCCCAAGTCCCTGCCCCTCCCAGGTCCCAAGTCTTCTCCCAAGTCCCTGCCCCTCTCATGTTCTCAGTCCCCACCCCAGTCCCTGCCCCTCCCATGTCCACAGTCCCCTCCCAAGTCCCTGCCCCTGCCATGTTCCCTGTTCCCTCCCCAGTCCCTGCCCCTCCCATGCCAGCAGTCCCCTCCTATGTCCCCAGTCCCCTCCCAGGTCCCTGCCCCTGCCATGTTCCCTGTTCCCTCCCCACTCCCTGCCCCTCCCATGTCCCCAGTCCCCTCCCAACTGCCTGGCCCTCCCAAGTCCCTGCCCCTCCCAACTCCCCAGTCCCTTCCCAAGTCCCCAGTCCCCTCCCAAGTCCCTGACCCTCCCATGTTCCCAGTCCCCTCCCCAGTCTCTGCCCCTCCCATGTCCCCAGTCCCCTCCCAAGTCCCCAGTCCCCTCCCAAGTCCCTGCCCCTCCCATGTCCCCAGTCCCCTCCCAACTGCCTTCCCCTCCCAATTCCCTGGCCCTCCCTAGTCCCTTCCCATGTCCCCAGTCCCCTCCCAAGTCCCTGCCCCTCCCATGTCAACTGCCTGCCCCTCCCCAGTCCCTGCCCCTCCCATGTTCCCTGTCCCCTCCCCAGTCCCTGCCCCTCCCATATCCCCATTCGCCTCCCAAGTGCCTTCCCCTCCCAAGTCCCTGCCCCTCCCATGTTCCCAGTCCCCTCCCCAGTCCCTGCCCCTCCCATGTCCACAGTCCCCTTCCAAGTACCCAGTCTCCTCCCAAGTCCCTGCCCCTCCCATGTTTCCAGTCCCCTCCCCAGTCCCTGCCCCTCCCATGTCCACAGTCCCCTCCCAAGTCACTGCCCCTCCCATGTCCCTAGTCCCCTCCCAACTGCCTATCCCTCCCAAGTACCTGCCCCTCCCAAGTCCTCTCCCATGTCCCCAGTCCCCTCCCAACTGCCTGCCCCTACCAATCCCTGGCCCTCCCATGTCACCAGTCCCTTCCCAAGTCCCTGCCCCTCCCAGGTCCCAAGTCCTCTCCCAAGTTCCTGCCCCTCCCATGTTCCCAGGCCCCTCCCCAGTCCCTGCCCCTCCCATGTCCACAGTCCCCTCCCAAGTCCCTGCCCCTCCCATGTCCCTATCCCCTCCCAACTGCCTGCCCCTCCCAAGCCCCTGGCCCTCCCACGTTCCTAGTCCCTTCCCATGTCCCCAGTCCCCTCCCAAGTCCATGCCCCTCCCAAGTCCCTGCCCCTCCCAGGTCCCTGCCCCTCCCAAATCCCTGCCCCTCCCATGCCAGCAGTCCCCTCCCATGTCCCCAGTCCCCTCCCAGGTCCCTGCCCCTCCCATGTTCCCTGTCCCCTCCCCAGTCCCTGCCCCTCCCAAATCCCTGCCCCTCCCATGCCAGCAGTCCCCCTCCCATGTCCCCAGTCCCCTCCCAACTGCCTCCCCTCCCATTTCCCCAGTCCCCTCCCCAGTCCCTGCCCCTCCCAAGTCCCCACTCCCTTCCCAAGTCCCCAGGCCCCTCCCAAGTCCCTGACCCTCCCATGTTCCCAGTTCCCTCTCCAGTCCCTGCCCCTCCCATGTCCCCAGTCCCCCTCCCCAAGTCCCCAGTCCCCTCCCAAGTCCCTGCCCCTCCCATGTTTCCAGTCCCCTCCCATCTGCCTACCCCTCCCAAGTACCTGCCCCTCCCAAGTCCACTCCCATGTCCCCAGTCCCCTCCCAACTGCCTGCCCCTCCCCAGTCCCTGCCCCTCCCATTTGCCCAGTCACCTCCCCAGTCCCTGCCCCTCCCATGTTCCCAGTCCCCTCCCCAGTCCCTGCCCCTCCCATGTCCACAGTCCCCTCCCAAGTACCCAGTCTCCTCCCAAGTCCCTGCCCCTCCCATATTCCCAGTCCCCTCCCCAGTCCCTGCCCCTCCCATGTCCACAGTCCCCTCCCAAGTCACTGCCCCTCCCATGTCCCCAGTCCCCTCCCAACTGCCTACCCCTCCCAAGTACCTGCCCCTCCACGTCCTCTCCCATGTCCCCAGTCCCCTCCCAACTACCTGCCCCTCCCAAGTCACTGCCCCTCCCATGTCCCCAGTCCCCTCCCAACTGCCTACCCCTCCCAAGTACCTGCCCCTCCCTAGTCCCCACCCATGTCCCCCGTCCCTTCCCAAGTCCCTGCCCCTCCCAAGTCCCTGCCCCTCCCAGGTTCCAAGTCCCCTCCCAAGTCCCTGCCCCTCCCAAGTCCCTGCCCCTCCCAGGTCCCAAGTCTTCTCCCAAGTCCCTGCCCCTCTCATGTTCCCAGTCCCCACCCCAGTCCCTGCCCCTCCCATGTCCACAGTCCCCTCCCAAGTCCCTGCCCCTGCCATGTTCCCTGTTCCCTCCCCAGTCCCTGCCCCTCCCATGCCAGCAGTCCCCTCCTATGTCCCCAGTCCCCTCTCAGGTCCCTGCCCCTGCCATGTTCCCTGTTCCCTCCCCACTCCCTGCCCCCTCCCATGTCCCCAGTCCCCTCCCAACTGCCTGGCCCTCCCAAGTCCCTGCCCCTCCCAACTCCCCAGTCCCTTCCCAAGTCCCCAGTCCCCTCCCAAGTCCCTGACCCTCCCATGTTCCCAGTCCCCTCCCCAGTCTCTGCCCCTCCCATGTCCCCAGTCCCCTCCCAAGTCCCCAGTCCCCTCCCAAGTCCCTGCCCCTCCCATGTCCCCAGTCCCCTCCCAACTGCCTTCCCCTCCCAATTCCCTGGCCCTCCCAAGTCCCTAGTCCCTTCCCATGTCCCCAGTCCCCCTCCCAAGTCCCTGCCCCTCCCATGTCAACTGCCTGCCCCTCCCCAGTCCCTGCCCCTCCCATGTTCCCTGTCCCCTCCCCAGTCCCTGCCCCTCCCATATCCCCATTCGCCTCCCAAGTGCCTTCCCCTCCCAAGTCCCTGCCCCTCCCATGTTCCCAGTCCCCTCCCCAGTCCCTGCCCCTCC
>JAUMJM010000446.1:0-26437 GCA_033558235.1 Neomorphus geoffroyi
TTCTTCCCCCTTTTAACCGCTTTATTTCCCACTTTTTTAATCATTTTGCCTCATTATCCCGGTTTTAAAACCATTTTTTCTCTTTATCCCCCTTTTTTCTCTTCATCCCCTTTTCTCCTCTTTATCCCCCCTTTTTTCCTCTTCATCCCCCTTTTTTCCTCTTCATCCCCCTTTTCCCCTTTCTAAACCCCTTTTCCCCTGTTTTAAACCCCTTTTTAATCTTTTTTCCTCTTTTTAACCCCCTTTTAACTCATTTGACCTCATTATCCCGGTTTTAAACCCATTTTTTCTCTTCATCCCCCTTTTTTCCTCTTCATCCCTTTCCCCCCTTTTTCCATTTTAAACCCCTTTTTAATCTTTCCCCCCTCTTTTTACCCCCCTTTTCCCTGTTTTAAACCCCCTTTTAATCTCTTTTTAACCCCCTTTTAACTCATTTTTCCTCATTATCCCGGTTTTAAACCCATTTTTTCTCTTTATCCCCCTTTTTTCCTTTTTATCCCGCTTTTCCCCCTCTTTTTAACCCCCTTTTCCCTCATTTTCCCTGTTTTAAACCCCCTTTTAATCTCTTTTTAACCCCCTTTTAACTAATTTTTCCTCATTATCCCGGTTTTAAACCCATTTTTTTCTCTTTATCCCCCTTCCCCCCCCCCTTTCCTCTTTATCCCCCCTTTTCCCTCTTTTTAAACCCCCTTTTTCCTGCTTTAAACCCCTCTTTAATCTCTTTTTTCCTCTTTTTAACCCCCTTTTAACACTTTTTCCCTCATTATCACGGTTTTTAACCCATTTATTCTCTTTATCCCCCCTTTTCCCCCCTCTTTTTAACTCCATTTTCCCTATTTATCTCCCTTTTTTCCCCTCTTTTTAAACCCCTTTTTAATCTCTTTTAATACTTTTTTCCTCGTTATCTTGGGTTTTAACCCATTTTTACCTCTTTATCCTCCTTTTTTCCCTCTTTTTTACCCCCCTTTTTCCTCTTTATCCCCCTTTTTAACCCCCTTTTCCCTTTTTAAACCTTTTTTTTTCTTTTTAACACTTTTTTCCCCCATTATCCCCGTTTTTAACCCCCTTTTTCCTTTTTATCCCCCCTTTTCAACCCACCTTTTCCTCTTTTTCTGTTTTAAACTCCTTTTAAATATTTTTTACCCCTTTTTAATACTTTTTTCCTTATTATCCCGGTTTTTAGCCCATTTATTCACTTTATCCCCCTTTCCCCCCTCTTTTTACCCCCCTTTTCCCTGTTTTAAACCCCTTTTTAACCTCTTTATCCCCCGTTTTAACTCTATTTCCCTCATTATCCCGGTTTTTAACCTATTTATTTTCTTTATCCCCCCTTTCCCCCCTCTTTTTAACCCCCTTTTTCCTATTTATCTCCCTTTTTTTCCCTCTTTTTGAACCCATTCTTCCTTTTTTAAACCCTTTACTCCCTTTTTTAATCCATTTTTCCTCATTATTCCCTTCCTTAACCTGTTTTTACTTCCCATTTTTAACTCCCTTCCCCCTTTATTCCCTTTTCTTCCCCCCTTTTAACCAATTTTTCTCCCTTTAACTCCCCATTATTTCCCCCCTTTTAAAAGCTTTTCATTTTATTCTCATTTTTTAACCAATTTCCCCCTTTATTCTCTCTTTTTAAAGCCCTTTCCCCTCCCCCTTCTCTCTATTTTCAACCCAAATCTCCTTTTCCAAACCATTTTCCCTCTTTTCATCCATTTTATTCCCTTTCCCCCCCCAAACCCCACTTCTTGGAATCCCAAACCCATTTTTTTGCCTTAAATCCACTTTATTTCCATCTATCACCTTTATTTCCATTTTTTAACACCAGAAAAGCAACAATAAACAATTTTTAAACCAGAAATTAACCTTTTTTTAAAGGCTTTTAAATGAAAAAATCGATTATTTTTGAAGCTTTTAAATCGCAAACCGACCTTTTTTTTAAGGATTTAAAAAAGAAATCGATTATTTTTGAAGCTTTTAAATCAGAAAGCAGCGATTTTTAAGGCTGTAAACCCAAAGCTGGACATTTCCAAGGGAATCTCGGCCGAGCTCCACATCTTCCTGAGAAGAAACACCTGAAAAAGACCAGAAAAAGGGATTAAAAGGTAAGAGAAATATTAAAAATAAAGCTTTAAAACCCGCTTTTGGGTGGGGAGGGGGGGAAGGTGAGGGAGAAAAGTCCCCCAGTTGTGGGAAAAAAACCCATCAGAAAGTGGTTAAAAATAACAAGTTAAAAGCTGACAGAAATTAAATTAAAAAAGGAAAATTAAATAAAGAAAAAGGCAAGAAATGAGGGGGTAGGAGGTTACGTGGGCGCCATGTGGGAAGGGGCAAAAGGTGAGTAAAAAGCGCTTTTATTTGGGTAGGAAGTGATTAAAAATAGCAAAGAACGTTAAAAACCGACAGAAATTGGAAATTAAGGAGGGAAAAAAGCGAAAATGGGGTAAAAAAAGAAAAATAGCAAAATTGGGGGCGCGGGGGAGGGGTTAAAACCCAGATAAAAACCGCCCTGATTCGGGCAAAATGGGAGAAAACCCCAAGAAAGGCATGAAGGGAAGTTAAAGAGCGCTGTAAATTAATAAAAATATTGAATTTAAGGCCAAAAATAAGAGAAAATGGTTAAAAAAGTAAAAAAAGGGGGAAAAAGGTTAAAAAAAGGGGGAAAAAGGTTAAAAAAAGAGGGGAAAAGGTTAAAAAAGAGGGAAAAAGGTTAAAAAAGAGGGAAAAAGGTTAAAAAAGAGGGAAAAAGGTTAAAAAAGAGGGAAAAAGGTTAAAAAAGAGGGAAAAAGGTTTTAAAAAGAGTAAAAGAGAAAATGGTTAAAAAAGAGAGAAAATGGTTAAAAAAGAGAGAAAATGGTTAAAAAAGAGAGAAAATGGTTAAAAGAGTAAAAAAGAGAGGAAAAATGCCTTAAAAAAGAGAGAAAATGGTTAAAAAAGGTAAAAAAACAGAAGATGGTTAAAAGAAAATGATTAAAAAAGAGAAAATGTTTTAAAAGAGTAAAAAAAAGGAGAAAATGTTTAAAAAAAGAGAAAAAAAGGTTAAAAAGCCCCCACAAGGCGGGGGGGGGGGGCACCACCTGGGAGCCACGCGGGGAGCGCGGGCGAAAGTGAGGTAACACCCCCCCCCCCCCCCCCCAAACGGGGTTGAAATGGTTTAAAAAAGGGCAAAAATGGTTTAAAAATTAAAATATTAGATTTAAAAAGGCGGAAAGAGGGGGAAAAGGAGGGGAAAGGAGGGAGTAAAGGAAGGAAAAAGGGGGGGTTGGAGCCCGCCCCCCCCTTCCCCTCACGCTCTGTGCGACCCCGCAAAGTCCGAGGGGGGGGGTAGGGGAACCGAGCGGGTCCCTTCCCGCCTTCCCCCCCCGGGTGAAGGAGAAGCCGCCGCTTTGCTCTGCGACGCCGCTAAAACCCCGCTCGCCCGCGGCTTTGGGCGGCGGAGGGAACGCGGGTCGGGATTTAAAAGAAAGGTGGGGGGGGGGGGTTCGCCATTTGAGCCGCCATTTTGCGCCCCCCAACCCCTCTCCCCCTTGCCCTGCGCCGCCATTTTGGGCTTTTCCCGCCCTTTCCCTTCTCCCGCCGCTTACCTCCGCTCCCTCAGCCGGCCCGGCGAGCACTGAACGCGCCGCGCCGCCTCCCGCCAACCCCTATACCCCTAAGCACCGCCCCCTCCGCGCGCTCCCATTGGCCGACAGGCCCCACCGCCGCGCCGCCTCGCGCTCCCATTGGCTGCCGCGCCGCTAAGCCCCGCCCAAGCCCCCCTCACCTCTCGCCGCGGGCTCTCAGGGAGGGGGGGCCCAGCGCAGCAGGTACACGTGACCCCATTGGTCGCCCAAGGCCAGGCCGGGAGGGGGAGCACCGGGGGCGGGGCTTGGCTGCACCGCGCAGCTCGTGATTGGCCCGGCGCACCGGAAGTGCCCTTCCTGCAGGGGGGAGGTGTCAGTCAGGAGCCCTGAAGCCACGCCCACCCCCTTTAAAAGCCCTTAAAGCCACGCCCACCGCACCCCAAGCCCTCAAAGCCCCGCCCACAGCCCGTTAAACCACGCCCACACCCCTCTAGGCCACGCCCACAAGCCCTACGCCCCCAAATTCACCCCCAAATCACCCAAATTCGCCCCCAAATCACCCAAATCGCACCAAAATTCCCCCTAAATTTCCCCAAATTCCCCCAAATTTTCTCCAATTTCCACAATTTCCCCCAAATTTTCCAAAATTCCCCCAAATTTCTTCAGATTTCCACAAATTCCCCACAATTCTTCAAATTTCTTAAAATTCACCCAGGGTTTCCACAAATTTCCCCTAAATTTTCACCAAATTCCCCTGAATTCATCCAAGTTATCTCTAAATTCCCCCTAAATTTCCCCAAATTCCGCCCAATTTTTTCAAATTTCCCCAAATTCCACCCAAATTTTTTCAAATTTCCCCAAATTCCACCCAAATTTTTTCAAATTTCCACATTTTCCCCCAAATTCCCCCTAAATTTCCTCAAATTCCACCAAATTTTTTCAAATTTCCACAATTTCCCCCAAACTTCACCCAAATATCTTCAAATTCCCCCAAATTCCCCCAAATCCCCCCAAATTCCACCCAAATTTCCCCAAATTCCACCCAAATTCCCCCAAATTCCACCCAAATTCCCCCAAATTTCCCCAAATTTCTTCAAATTTCCCCAAATTCCACCCAAATTTTTTCAAATTTCCACATATTTCCCCAAATTTGCCCTAAATTCCCCCCAATTCCCCCTAAATTCCCCCGATTTGCCCTCAGTCGCCCCCTTTGCCCCTGCCCACCGGGTGCCCCCTGCGGGGGTGCCACACTCGCGCCAGCCCGTCCAGCGCCGTCGTCAGCAGGCGCCGCCCGAGCGCCGTCAGCGCCGTCACTGCCTGCCCCGACACCTGGGGGGGAGGGGAAGTGACATCAAGACCCCCCTCATTTCCCCTCCCCCCTCCCCGTAGAATGCGGGGGGTCCCCGTCCCCCGCCTCACCCTGCGTTTGATCCAGGGGTGCCCCCATTCCTGGAGCAGCCAGAGGGTCCCATCAGAGCGGGAGAGGAACAGCCCGGCGCCTGCAGAAACACCCAAATCAGCCAAATCCCCCCCACAATAACCCGAACCACACAAATTTACCCCAAAATCACCCCAAATATCAACATTTTCATCAATTTTCCCAAATATTCCTCAATTTCCCCCAAATTTCATCAATTTTCCCAAATTTTAATCATTTTTCCTGACAATTTCATCAATTTTCCCAAATTTTCCTCAATTTTCCCCAAATTTTCATCAGTTTTCCCAAATTTTACTCAATTTTCCCCAAATTTCCTTAACTTTCTCTAAATTTTCCTCAATTTTCCCCAAATTTTCCTCCATTTCCCCAATTTTCCTCGATTTTCCCCAAATTTTCATCAATTTTCCCAAATTTTACTCAATTTTCCTCAATATTTCCTCAATTTTCCCCAATATTTCCTCAATTTTCCACAAATTTCCTCAATTTTCCCAAATTTTACTCAATTTCCCCAAATTTCCTTAATTTTCTCTAAATTTTCCTCAATTTCCCCAAATTTTCCTCATTTTTCCCAAGTTTTACTGAATTTTCCCCCAATTTTCCTCAATTTTCCCCTAATTTTCATCGATTTTCCCAAATTTTACTCAATTTTCTGCAAATTTCCCCAATTTTCCCCAAATTTTCATCAGTTTTCCCAAATCTTCATCAATTTTCCCCAAATTTCCTTAATTTTCTCTAAATTTCCTCCATTTTCCCCAAATTTTCCTCCGTTTTCCCAAGTTTTACTCAATTTTCCCCCAAATTTCATCAATTTTCCCCAATATTTCCTCAATTTTCCACAAATTTCCTCAATTTCCCCCAAAATTTCATCAGTTTACCCCAATATTTCCTCAATTTTCCACAAATTTCCTCAATTTCCCCCAAATTTCATCAATTTTCCCAAATTTTCCTCATATTTCCCCAAATTTTCATCAGTTTTCCCAAATTTTACTCAATTTTCCCCAAATTTCCTTAATTTTCTCTAAATTTTCCTCAATTTCCCCAAATTTTCCTCCATTTCCCGCAATTTTCCTCGATTTTCCCCAAATTTTCATCAATTCTCCCAAATTTTACTCAATTTTCCACAATATTTCCTCAATTTTCCCCAGTATTTCCTCAATTTTCCCCAAATTTTCATCAGTTTTCCCCAAATTTCCCCAAATTGTCATCAGTTTTCTCAAATCTTCATCAATTTTCCCCCAAATTTCCTTAATTATCTCTAAATTTTTGCAATTTTCCCCCAATTTTCCTCAATTTCCCCAAATTTCCCCAATTTTCCCCAAATTATCATCTATTTTCCCAAATCTTCTTCAATTTTCCCCAAAATTTCCTTAATTTTCTCTAAATTTTCCTCAACTTCCCCAAATTTTCCTCCATTTTCCCCCAATTTTCCTCAATTTTCCCCAAATTTTCATCAATTTTCCCAAGTTTTACTCAATTTCCCCCCAAATTTCATCAATTTTCCCCAATATTTCCTCAATTTTCCACAAATTTCCTCAATTTTCCCAAAATTTTCATCAGTTTTCCCCAAATTTTTAGCAATTGTTGCAAAAATTTCATCAGTTTTTTGAAATTTTACTCAATTTTCCCCAAAATTTCATCAATTTTCCCCAAATTTCACAAATTTTCCCCAAATTTTCATCAGTTTTTCCCAAATCTTAATGACTTCCCCTAAATTTCCTTAATTTTCTCTAAATTTTCCTCCATTTTCCCCAATTTTCCTCCATTTTCCCCAAATTTTCATCAATTTTCCCAAATTTTACTCAATTTCCCCAAAATTTCATCAGTTATCCCAAATTTTACTCAATTTCCCCCAACTTTGATCAAATTTTCCTCAATTTCCCAAATTTTCACCAATTTCCCCAAATTTTTCTCAATTTCCCCAAATTTTGATCAAATTTTCCTCCATTTCTTGAAATTTTCATCAATTTCCCTTAGTTTTTCTCAGTTTTCCCAATTTTTGATCAATTTTCCCTCAATTTTCCCCAAATTTTCATCAATTTCCCCAAATTTTTCTCAATATTCCCCAAATTTTCATCAATTTCCCCAAATTTTTCTCAATCTTCCCCAAATTTTGATCAGTTTTTTCTCAATTTCCACCAAATTTTCCTCATTCCCCCAAATTTTCCACAAGTCCACCAAATTTTCATTGCTTTCCCCAAAATTTTCTCAATTTTCCCCATTTTTGATCAAATTTTCCTCAATTTCCCCAAATTTTCCTCAATTTTCTCCAAATTTTGAGCAATTTTTCAATTTTCCAAATTTTGACCAAATTTTCCTCAATTTCCCCTCAATTTTCCAAATTTTGATTAAATTTTCCTCAATTTCCCTTCAATTTTCCAAATTTTGACCAAGTTTTCCTCAATTTCCCCAAAATTTTCTCAATTTTCCCAATTTTTGATCAAATTTTCCCATTTCCCTCCAAATTTTCCTGTATTCCCCAAATTTTCCTCAATTCCCCCAGATTTTCCTCAATTTTCCCCAAATTTTGATCAATTTTCCATTTTTGATCAAATTTTCCTTGATTTCCCCAAATTTTGCTCAATTTTCTCCAAATTGAGCCATTTTTTCTCAAGTCCCCCAAATTTTGATCAATTTTTTCTCAATTTTCCCCAAATTTTCCTCAATTCCCCCAAATTTTCGTCAATTTCTCCAAAATTTCCTCGATTTCACCCAATTTTTCTCAATTCCCCCAAATTTTGATCAAATCTTCCTCAATTTTCCCAATTTTTGATCAATTTTTTCTCAATTTTCCCCAAATTTTCCTCAATTCCCCCAAATTTTCGTCAATTTCTCCAAAATTTCCTCAATTTCCCCCAATTTTTCTCAATTCCCCCAAATTTTGATCAAATCTTCCTCAATTTTCCCAATTTTTGATCAATTTTTGATCAATTTCCCCCAAATTTTCAACAATTTCCCCCAAATTCCCCAAATTTTCCCAATTTTCCCAAATTTTCCTCAATTCCCCAAATTTTCCTCTATTTCCCCAAATTTTGAGAAAATTTTCCTCAATTTTCCCCAAATTTTAATCAATTTCTCCAAAATTTTCTCAATTTTCCCAATTTTTGATCAAATTTTCCCCAAATTCCCCAAATTTTCCCGAATTCCCAAATTCTCCCCGATTCCCCCCTCCCCCGCTCACCGGGCACCAGCTCGGCCCCCGTGAACCAGCGGGTCGGGCCCTCCTGGGGGAGGGGCGGCCGGGGAAGCTCCGCCCACTGCAGCACAAACCCCTCCCCCTCCGGCACCTGCGAGAGCCAATGGGGGTGAGGCCACGCCAACCAGAGCCGCAGGGACTGGGAGGGACTGGGAGGGGACTGGGAGGGGACTGGGATGGGACTGGGAGTGACTGGGAGAGACTGGGAGGGGACTGGGAGTGACTGGGAGGGACTGGGAGTGACTGGGAGGGACTGAGAGGGGACTGGGAGGGGACTGGGATGGGACTGGGAGGGACTGGGAGGGACTGGGATGGGACTGGGAGAGACTGGGAGGGACTGGGAGGCACTGGGAGGGACTGGGATGGGACTGGGAGAGACTGGGAGGGACTGGGAGGGGACTGGGATGGGACTGGGAGGCACTGGGAGAGACTGGGAGGGACGGGGATGGGACTGGGAGGGACTGGGAGGCACTGGGAGGGACTGGGAGGGGACTGGGATGGGACTGGGAGGGACTGAGAGGGCACTGGGATGGGACTGGGAGTGACTGGGAGGGGACTGGGACGGATTGGGAAAGGACTGAGGGGACTGGGAGGGTTCCCCACACCTCACCCCCTCCCCATAACCCCTCCCCCCCCATAGCCCCTCCCCTTTTCCCATGGCCCCTCCCCCTCCCCATGACCCCTCCCCCCTGCCAGTCACATGACCCACCAGGCGGGAGAGGCGGGGCCGCCCCACCCCCCCCCAGACGAGGACCGAGCCGTCGGGCAGCGCCCGCGCGGCCCAGGGGGTCCCCACCCCCCCTTGGGGGGCGCTGGGGGGGTCCCGGCTTTCGGGGGGGGGAGGGGAAGGAGGAGGAGGGGGGGGAGGGGCCTCCCCATCCCCCGAATCCGAATCCGAATCCGAATCCAAATCCGGGCGGAGGAGGCCGAGCAGGAAGGCGACCGAGCGGGGGAGGGGCTCCTCGCGCAGCACCCTGGGGGGGAGGGGAGGGGGGAGGGAGGTGGGGGGAGGGGTCACTTCCACTCCAAATTCAACATTTGGGGCCGAAAGTCAAAATTTCGACCCCAAAATTCCAAAATTCAAAATTTGGACCAAAATTTCAGGATTTCTACTCCAAATTTGAAATTTTTATGCAAAATTTAGAATTTCTACCCCAAATTTTTGGATTTTTACAGAAAATTTAATGTTTTTCCTAAAATTTTTTTACCCCAAATTTAAGATTTCTACCCAAAATTTTAAAATTTTTACACAAAAGTTTAAAACTTCTCAAAATTCAACATTTTTAACCCAAATTTAAGACTTTTACCCGAAATTTTAGGATTTCACCCAAAATTTAAAATTTTTACCAAAACCTTAACACTTTCACCCTAAATTTTACAATTTCTATCCAAAATTTTAGATTTTTAGAAAAATTTTAAGATTTTGACTGAAAATTTAAGGATTTATACCCAAAATTTCAGATTTTTACCAAATTTAACATTTCTACCCAAATTTTAAAATTTATACCCCAAAATTTTAAAATTTTTACTCAAAAATTTAGAATTTCTAATCAAAATTTTATTTTTATTATTCAAAATTAAAGTATTTTACAAAAATTTAACATATTTACCAAAAATTTAAGATTTCTAAACAAAAATTCAAATTTTTTTTAAAAAGATTTAGAATTTCTACTCAAAATTTAAGATTCTTACCCAAAATTTCAGGATTTTTACCAAAACTTTATGATTTTGACTCAAAAATTAAGATTTTTACCCCAAACTTAAAACTTTAACCGAAAATTTTAGGATTTTTGCCTAAAATTTGAAATTTATACCAAAATTATGAGATTTAAACCAAAATTTTACAATTTCTGCACAAAATTTAAGATTTTTACCCTAGAATTAAAATTTATACTGAAAAATTTTAGGATTTTAAATCAAATTTAATATTTTAATCCAAAATTTTACAATTTCTACCCAAAATTAAAATTTTCTTCAAATTTAAGATTTTTCCCCAAAATCTTAGGATCTCTACCCAAAATTTAATAATTTCAGACAAAAATCGAGATTTATATCTAAAATTTTAGGGCTTTTATTCAAAATTTTCTGATTTTTATTCCAAATTTAAGATTTTACCCCAAAATTTAAGATTTTTACCCAAATTTTAAAGATTTCTGGATAAAGTTTAAGACTTTTACCAAAATTTTAAAATTTTCACCCCAAATTTTTTAAATTTTACCCAAAATTTAAGAATTTCAATCCAAAATTTAAAATCTTTAGCCAAAAGTTAAAATTTCTACCTGAAATTTTAAGTTTTTTATATAAAATTTTAGGATTTTACTCAAAATTTAAGATTTTTAGCCAAAATTTCAGTATTTTTTCCCAACACTAAAGATTTTAATCAAGATTTTTACCAAAACCTTTAGGGTTTTTACCCAAAATTTTACATTTTCTGTCCAAAATTTCAGATTTCTATCCAAAATTTAGAATTTTTACCCAAAATTTAACAATTTGTACCAAAATTTTAAGATATTTACCCAAAATTTTAGGATTTTTACCCAAAGTTTTACAAATTTAACCCAAAATTTTAGAATTGCTACTCAAAATTTTACAATTCCTACACCAAATTTAAAATTCTTACCCAAAATTTAATATTTCTACCCAAACTTTTACAATTGTTACCCTAGTTCTTATTTTTACCCGAAACTTAAGATTTTCACCCAAAATTTTACAATTTCTACCCAAAATTAAAAATTTTTACCCAAAATTTTAGGATTTCTACCCAAAATTAAAGATTTTAACCCAGAGTTTTATGATTTCTACCCCAAATTTAAGATTTTTTACCAAAAATTTAAGGATCTCTACCCAAAATTTAAAATTTTTACCCAAAATTCAAGACTTTTATGAAAAAATGAAAGATTTTTATCCAAAATTTCTAAATTTTTTACCCAAAATTTAAAATTTCTCCCAAATTTTATTTTTTCAAAATTTAGGATTTTTTCCCAAAATTTTAATTTTTTTACTCAAAATTTAAGGCTATTTCAAAACCTCAGGATTTCTACCCCAAATTTAAGATTTTTATCTAAAATTTATGCTTTTTTCCCAAAATTTTAAGATTTGTCCCCAAAATTTTGATTTCTCCCTGAATTTTATTATTTTTATACAAAATAGAAGATTTTTACCACAATTTCAGATTTTTACCCAAAATTTTAGCAGTTTTCTCAAAATTTTAGACTTTTACCCAAAACTTCAGCATTTCTACCCCAAATCTAAGCTTTTAACCTAAAATTTATGATTTTAACCCAAAATTCTAAAATTTCTACTCAAAATTTTGATTTTTACCCAAAATTTAAGATTTTTCACTCAAAATTTTACAATTTCTACCTAAAATTCAAAAGTCTTACCCAAAAATTTTGAATTTTATGCTAAATTTTTAATTTTTATCAGAATTTTATGATTTCTACCCAAAAATTTAGGATTCCCACCCAAGATTTTATGATTTTTTACCCAAAATTCATGCTTTTTACCCAAAATTTGATTTCTACTCAATATGTTCTGATTTCTATCCCAAAATTTAAAGGCTTTAACAAAAATTTATGATTTTTAGCCAAAAGTTGAAATTTTGACACAAAATTAACAATTTCAAACCAAAATTTGAAATTTCAACTCAAAATTTGCAATTTTCTCTCAAAATTTAGAATTTCAACCGAAAATTTTTAATTTCAATTCCAAATTTTCAATTTCAGCACAAACCCTGCAATTTTCACCCTAAATTTACAATTTCAACCCTAAAATCTACAATTTAACCCCAAAATCTGCAATTTCTGCTCCAAATTTCTTCCCAAATGCCATTTTTTTTCTGAAATCCCCATTTTTCTCCCCAAAATCCCATTTTCCCCAAATTCCTATTTTTTTGCCCAAATTCCCATTTTTTTGCCCAAAATCATAATTTTCCTCCCCAAATCTCATTTTTTAACAAAATCTGCATTTTTCTCCCCCAAATCCTAATTTTTCCCAAAATTTCCAATATTTTTCCCCAAATTCCCATTTTTTCTCCAAATTCTCAATTTTTTTGACAAAAATCGGTGTTTTTGTCCCCAATCATCATTTTTTTTGCCCAAATTCCCATTTTTCTCCCCAAAGCCCATTTTTTTTGCCAGAATTGCCAATTTTTTCTCAAATTCCCAATTTCTCTCCCAAAATCTCAATTTTTTTACCAAAAATCTGCATTTTTTCCCCAAATTCCCAATTTTTCCTCCAAATCCCAATTTTTCTCTCCAGATCTCCATTTTTTCCCGAAATCCCCATTTTTCTCCCGAAAATCCCCAATTTTTTGCCCAAATTCTCAATTTTTGCTTCAATTCCCAATTTCTCGCCTGAAATTCCCCTTTTTTTGCCAAAATTTCCATTTTTTTGCCCAAATTCCCAATTTCTTGACCAAAATCCCAATTTTTCTCCCCAAATTTTAATTTCTCCCCCAAATCCCCATTTTTCTCTCCAAATCTCAATTTTTTTTGCCCTAATTCCCAATTTTTCTCCCCAAATTCCAAATTTTTTTGCCAAAATTCTCATTTTTTTCAAAATTCCCAAGTTTTCCCCCAAATTCCAAATTATTTGCCAAAATTCCAAGTTGTTTGTTAAAATTCCCTATTTTTTTTGCCCAAATTCCCAACATTTTTCCCAAAATCCTCTTTTTTCCCTAAATTTTCAATTTTTCCCCACATCCCCATTTTTCTCCTCAAATTCTCAATTTTTTGACCAAAATCCCCATTTTTCTCCCAAAATTCCAATTTTTTGCACAAATTCCCAATATTTTTCCCCAAATCCGAATTTTTGTTGTCATTTTTTTTGCCCAAATTCCCAATTTTTCCCCAAATTCCCATTTTTCTGCCAAATTCCATTTTTTTTGGCCAAAATTCCCAATTTTTTTGCCCAAATTCCCAATTTTCTCCCCAATTCCAATTTTTTTGCCCAAATTCCCATTTTTTTGAAAAATTCCCATTTTTCCACCCAAATTTCCAATTTTCTCCCCAAATTCCCAATTTTTTTCCTGAAATCCCTATTTTTCTCCCCAAATTCCATTTTGCCAAAATTCCCAATTTTTTGACCAAAATCCCCATTTTTCTCCCCAAATCCCAATTTTTTGCACAAATTCCCAATATTTTTCCCCAAATCCCCATTTTTCCCCCAAATCCGAATTTTTGTTGTCATTTTTTTTGCCCAAATTCCCAAATTTTTGCCAAATTTCCCATTTTTCCTCCCAAATCCCCAGTTTTCTTCCCAAATTCCCAATTTCTTTTCCCTAAATTCCATTTTTTTGCCGAAACTCCCATTTTCCAAATTCCCAATTTTTCCCCAAATTCCCATTTTTCCCCAAATTCCCATTTTTTTGCCAAAATTCCCATTTTTTTGCCAAAATTCCCAATTTTTTCGCCAAAATTCCCAATTTTTTTGCCCAAATTCCCAATTTTCTCCCCAATTCCAAATTTTTTTGCCCAAATTCCCATTTTTTCCCCCAAATTTCCAATTTTCTCCCAAAATTCCCTAATTTTTTTGCCAAAATTCCCAATTTTTTTGCCCAAATTCCCAATTTTTTCCCAAATTCCCAAATTTCCCCCAAATTCCCATTTTTTTGCCCAAATTTCAATATTTTTCCACAAAATTTCCAATTTTTTCCCCAAATTCTGAATTTTACCCCCAAATTTGCCATTTTTTGCCCCGGTTTCCCCTCCCCCTCAGCCCCTCCCCCCGCCCGTTAAGCCCCGCCCCCCCCTCACCTGATTGGCCGCAGCCCCCCAGGGCCGAAGCTCCACACCCGCCCATCCCCCAGGAGCAACAGCGCGGGAGGGGGAGGGGCCGGGGGGGGAGGGGTCGAGGGGCGGAGCATCCGCAGCACTGGGAGGGGGAGGAGCCCCAGCGTCCCCAGGGGGCGGAGCCTGCGGAGAGACAGAGGGACTGGGATGAACCGGGAGGGGACTGGGAGGGACTCAGGGGAGTCTGGGAGGGACTGGGATGAACTGGGAGGGGACTGGGAGGCACTGGGAGGGGACTGGGAGGGACTGGGAGGGACTGGGAGGGGACTGGGAGGCACTGGGATGAACTGGGAGGGGACTGGGAGGGGACTGGGAGGGACTGGGAGGCACTGGGAGGGGACTGGGAGGGACTGGGATGAACTGGAATGGGACTGGGATGAACTGGGAGGGAGTGGGAGGGTTTGGGAATGGACTGCGATGAACTGGGAGGCACTGGGAGGGGACTGGGAGGGGCTGAGATGAACTGGGAGGGGACTGGAATGAACTGGGAGGGGACTGGAATGAACTGGGATGAACTGGGAGGGGACTGGGAGGCACTGGGATGAACTGGGAGGGGACTGGGAGGGGACTGGGAGGCACTGGGATGAACTGGGAGGGGACTGGGAGGGACTGGGATGAACTGGGAGGGGACTGGGAGGCACTGGGATGAACTGGGAGGGGACTGGGAGGGGACTGGGATGAACTGGGAGGGGACTGGGAGGGGATTGGGAGGGACTGGGAGGGACTGGGAGGGGACTGGGAGGCACTGGGAGGGGACTGGGAGGCACTGGGATGAACTGGGAGGGGACTGGGAGGGGACTGGGAGGCACTGGGAGGGACTGGGAGGGGACTGGGAGGGCACTGGGAGGGACTGGGAGGGACTGGGAGGGACTGGGAGGGCACTGGGAGGGGACTGGGAGGGGACTGGGAGGGACTCGGGGGAGTCTGGGAGGGACTGGGATGAACTGGGAGGGGACTGGGAGGGGACTCGGAGGGACTGGGAGGGGACTGGGAGGCACTGGGAGGGGACTGGGAGGGGACTGGGAGGCACTGGGAGGGGACTGGGAGGCACTGGGATGAACTGGGAGGGGACTGGGAGGCACTGGCAGGGGACTGGGAGGAACTGGGATGAACTGGAACGGGACTGGGATGAACTGGGAGGGAGTGGGAGGGTTTGGGATGAACTGGGAATGGACTGGGATGAACTGGGAGGGAGTGGGAGGGTTTGGGATGAACTGGGAATGGACTGGGATGAACTGGGAGGGGACTGGGATGAACTGGGAGGGGACTGGGATGAACTGGGATGAACTGGGAGGGGACTGGGATGAATGGGGAGGGGACTGGGATGAACTGGGAGGGGACTGGGATGAACTGGGATGAACTGGGAGGGGACTGGGATGAACTGGGAGGGGACTGGGATGAACTGGGATGAACTGGGAGGGGACTGGGATGAACTGGGAGGGGACTGGAATGAACTGGGAGGGGACTGGGATGAACTGGGATGAACTGGGATGAACTGGGAGGGGACTGGGATGAATGGGGAGGGGACTGGAATGAACTGGGAGGGGACTGGGGTGAACTGGGAGGGGACTGGGATGAACTGGGATGAACTGGGAGGGGACTGGGATGAACTGGGAGGGGACTGGGATGAACTGGGAGGCACTGGGAGGGGCCGGGATGGGACTGGGTGTGAGGGCGTGGCCTGCGGGTGGGCGTGGCCTCACCTGCTGCCCCGCAGCCCCCAGAGCTCCAGGCGCCTCCCGGCCGCCACCAGGACCTCGCGGGGCCCCCAGAACAGCAGCGCCGAGGGGGGGGGAGGGGCCACCTGCGAGAGGGTTATAATTAATAAATTATTAAGAAATTGGAAGGAATTTTTTAAAAATTTAAAGAATTTAATAAATTTTACAAAATTTTAATGAATTTTTAAAACATTTTTTAAAAATTTAATAAATTTTTAAAAATTCTTTAAAATTTTAATAAATTTTATTATTAATGTTTTCAAAAACTAAAAATTTTAATTAATTTTTAATAAGTTTTAAACAATTTAATTAATTTTCATAAATTTTTAATAAATTTTTAAATATTTTCCCCTTAAAACTCAATTTTCTTCCCAAACCCCTCGTTTTCCCTCAAAACTTGTCAAATTTCCCTCCAAAATTCTCAATTTTCCCTCAAAAAATTTCAGCTTTCCCTAAAAAGCTTCATTTTTCCCTCAAAATCCTCAAATCTTCATCAAAAATTCTCATCTTCCGCTGAAAAAATTTCAATTTCCCCTGAAAAATCCTCATTTTTCACCTCAAAATCTTCATTTTTCCTCAAAAAATTTTCAGATTTCCATCCAAAATTTCAGTTTCCCCTCAAAAATCCTCAGTTTTCCCTCAAAAATTTTCAGTTTTCCCTCAAAAATCCTCAGTTTTCCCCTAAAAATCCTCAAATTTCCATCAAAAATTTCAATTTTCCCTCAAAAATTTTCAATTTCCCCTGAGAAATCCTCAGTTTTCACCTCAAAGTCCTCATTTTTCCCCTCAAAATTTTCAAATTTCCGTTCAAAATTTAAATTTCCCCCAAATCCTCAAATTTCCATCAACAATTTTCATTTTCCTCTCAAAAATTCCAATTTCCCCTCAAAAATTTTCAGTTTTCCCTCAAAAATCTTCATTTTTCCCCTCAAAATCCTCAAATTTCCATCAAAATTTTCTGTTTTCCCTCAAAAATTTTCAATTTCCCCTGAGAAATCATCATTTTCCCCCTAAAAATTTTCAAATTTCCATCCAAAATTTAAATTTTCCCCAAAATCCTCAAATTTCCATCAACAATTTTCATTTTCCCCCCAAAAATTCCGATTTTCCCTCAAAAAATTTCATTTTTCCCTCAGAAATTGTCTTTTTCCCCTCAAAATTTGTGAATTTCCGTCCGAAATTTCAATTTTCCCTCAAAATCCTCAAATTTCCGTTCAAAATTTTCATTTTCCCCTCAAAAATTTTCAATTTCCCCTCAGAAAGCCCCCATTTTCCCCACCCCCTCGTTTGCCCTCAACCCCCCCCTTGCTCCTCCCTCCCAGCCCCCCCTTCCCCCCCCAAAACACTTCCTTTTCCCGCCTAAAACTGGGGATTTCCCGGCAAAACTCTTTTCCCGCCCAAACTGGGGTTTTCCCGCCTAAAAAAATGGGGGTTTCCCGCCAAAACTGAGGGTTTCCCGCCAAAACTGGGGGGGGTTTCTTGCCTAAAACTGGGGTTTTCCCGCCAAAATTGGGGGTTTCCCGCCAAAACTGAGGGTTTCCCGCCAAAACTGGGGGGGGGTTCTTGCCTAAAACTGGGGTTTTCCCGCCAAAATTGGGGGTTTCCCGTCAATATTGGGGTTTTCCCGCCAAAACTGTCTTTTCCCGCCTAAAACTCTTTTCCCGCCAAAACTGGGGGTTTCCCGCCAAAACTGGGGGTTTCCCGCCAAAACTGGGGGGGCTTCCCGCCAAAACTGGGGGTTTCCCGCCTAAACTGGGGTTTCCCACCAAAACTGGGGTTTTCCCGCCAAAACTGGGGTTTTCCCGCAAAAACTGTCTTTTCCCGCCAAAACTGGGCTTTTCCCGCCAAAAGTGGGGTTTCCCGCCAAAGCTCACCTGCCCCTCCGCCTCCAGCCCCTCCCCCCAGAGGCTGAGGGTGCCCCGGGCGCTCCCCGACACCGCTCGCCCCCCCCTCGGGGCTCCAGGCCAGGGCGGTCACGCTGCCCCTCCCCCACGCGCCCTCATCCTCGGGGGGCGGGGCCTCTGCCGGAGGGGGGAGGGGCGGTTACAGAGACACCCCCCCAGTGCCCCCCAGTGCCCCCCAGTGCCTCCCAGTGCCCCCCAGTGCCCCCCAGTGCCTCCCAGTGCCCTCCCAGTGCCCCCCAGTCCCTCCCAGTGCCTCCCAGTGCCTCCCAGTGCCCTCCCAGTGCCCCCCAGTCCCTCCCAGTGCCTCCCAGTGCCTCCCAGTGCCTCCCAGTGCCTCCCAGTCCCCTCCCAGTCCCCTCCCAGTCCCTCCCAGTGCCTCCCAGTCCCTCCCAGTCCCCTCCCAGTGCCCTCCCAGTCCCCTCCCAGTCCCTCCCAGTGCCTCCCAGTCACCTCCCAGTGCCTCCCAGTCCCTCCCAGTCCCCTCCCAGTCCCTCCCAGTCGCACCAGTTGGGGGGAGGGGGCAGAAGTGGAGGCTCCCATCGCTCGACGCCGTCACCACCACGGAGGGGGCGGAGCCATCGGAGGGGGCGGGGCCGGCGCTCAGCCCCACCCCCACCCCCACCCCGACGGCCTCGGGGACCACCGAGCCCAGGGGGAGGGGCCGGGAGGCCTGGGGAGGGGGCAATTAACCGTAATTAGCCACGATTAGCACTAATTACCCTTTAATTAAGACTTATCAGCACTAATTACCCCATAATTAACGATTATCAGCCCTAATTACCCTTTAATTAAGACTTTCAAGCACTAATTACCCCTTAATTGAAGATTATCAGCACTAATGACCTTTAATTAGGACTTATTAGCACTAATTACCCATAGTTATCGATTATCAGCAGTAATCACCCCTTAATTAACGATTATCAGCTCTAATTACCCTTTAATTAACGATTATCAGCACTAATTACCTTTTAATTAAGACTTTAAAGCACTAATTACCCCTTAATTAGCAATTATTAGCAAGAAATACTATTAATTAACCCCCCTCCCCAGCCTTATTAGCCATTAATCCAATTAATTAGCCCCCATTTACACCTAATAAAAGGCTCCCGCCCTTCATCAACCCTTAATCAGCTCCTAATTAGCCACTAATTAACCTGGAGGGGCTCCCAGAGCCGGGTGGAGTCGTCGGGTCCCGCGACGGCCACGAGCAGTCGGCGTCGCCCTAATTAATTACCTAATTAATTAATTAGCCTGGTTTCACGCCCAATTAGCACTGATTGACACTAATTAGCGCCACCGTTACGCCTTAATTAGCACTAATCGGCCCTAATAGCAATTAATAACTTCAATTAGGGGCCTTCCTTAGCATCAAGCAGCACTAATTAGCACTAATTAACACCGACGAGCACTTATTAGGGTTAATTAGTGCAACCCTAATTAGCCCCAGCCGGCGTTAATTAGCTACTTAATTAATTAGAGCTTCCTCAGCAGGAAGAGGCACTAATTAGCAGCACTAATTCGCATTAATTAACACTAAGAGGCACTAATTAGCGCTCATTAGTGCTAATTATGGCTAATTGGTGCTGATTGGCTGTCAACGAGCGGCGTTAACTAGCATTAATTAGCGTTAATTAAGGATAATCAGTATTAATTAGCGTTAATAAGCCATGATTAACACTAATAATCACTTATTAGCACTAATCATAGCTAATTAATGCGAATTGCTTGGCGTTAATCAGCATTAATTAGCGTTAAGTAGCGTTAATTAGCATTAATAAGCCATGATTAGGGTTAATCAGGGTTAATTAGCGTTAAGAAGCCATGATTAGCACTCATAATCACTTATTAGCACTAATTACGGCTAATTAATCAGCAGTAATTGGCGTTAATTAGCGGTAATTAGCATGAATTAGCATTAATAAGCCATTATTAACACTAATAATCACTTATTAGCACTAATTATGGCTAATTAATCAGCGGTAATTAGCGTTAATTAGGGTTAATCAGGGTTAATTAGCGCTAATAAGGGCTAATTAGTCCTTATCAGCCCCTAATTAGCGCTCATTAGCCCCAATAATCAGCTTTAATGAGCACTAATTGCTGCTCACCGGGGGGGGCGACGGCGCCGCGGGCGGGGCCCCGCCCCCCCACGTGACTCCGAAGCTCCGCCCCCTCCCAGACGGCCACGCCCCCCTCGCAGGACACGGCCACGACCCAGCGGCCCTGGGGGGGGGGAGGGGTCAGCGAGGCCACGCCCACTCCCATTAGCCCCTCCCCCCCTTTTAGCCCCTCCCCTTTAGCCCCACCCCCACCTTTAGCCCCTCCCCCTTTAAGCCCCTCCCCCTCCCCTTCAGCCCCTCCCCCCTTAAGCCCCTTTCCCTCCCCTCCCCCCCTTTCAGCCCCGCCCCCCTCCCCCTCAGGCCCCGCCCCCCCTCCCAAGCCCCGCCCCCCTCAGGCCCCGCCCCCGCCCCCTCAGGCCCCGCCCCCGTTCCTCTGGCCCCACCCCCTCCCCCTCTGGCCCCGCCCCTCTGGCCCCGCCCTCCTCCCCTCTAGCCCCGCCCCCCTGTCAGGCCCCGCCCCCTCCCCTCAGGCCCCGCCCCCTCCCCCTCAGGCCCCGCCCCCTCCCCCCAGGCCCCGCCCCCTCCCCCTCAGGACCCCCCCCCCGCCCAGTCCCCACCCCCTCCCACCTCAGGCCCCGCCCCCCTGTCAGGCCCCGCCCCCCTCACCTGCCCCCCCAGGGCGGTCGCCGCCCCCCGCAGCCCCTGCAGCGCCCGGAGCCGCTGCCCCCGCCCGGGGTCCCAGAGCCCCACGGAGCCGTCGGCACCGCCCGACACCTGGGGGGGGAGGGGAGCACCTATGGCAGCCATAGGGGACACGGGGACCCCCGGAGCCCATAGGGACCCATAGGGACCGATAGGGACCCATAGAGACCCATAGAGACCCATAGGGACCCATAGAGCCCATAGGGACCCATAGAGCCCATAGGGACCATAGGGACCCATAGAGCCCATAGGGACCCATAGAGCCCATAGGGACCATAGGGACCCATAGAGCCCATAGGGATCCATAGGGACCATAGGGACCCATAGAGACCCATAGATCCCATAGGGACCCATAGAGACCCATAGATCCCATAGGGACCCATAGAGCCCATAGGGACCCACAGAGACCCATAGAGCCCATAGGGACCGATAGGGACCATAGGGGACCCATAGGGACCCATAGAGACCCATAGGGACCCATAGGGACCCATAGGGTCCATAGGGACCCACAGAGACCCATAGAGACCCATAGGGGACCCATAGAGTCCATAGAGACCCATAGAGCCCATAGGGACCATAGGGACCCATAGAGACCCATAGATCCCATAGGGACCCATAGAGCCCATAGGGACCCATAGGGACCCATAGAGACCCATAAGGACCCATAGGGACCCACAGAGCCCATAGGAAACCATAGGGACCCATAGACCCCATAGGGACCCCATAGAGACCCATAGAGCCCATAGAGACCCATAGGGACCCATAGAGCCCATAGGGACCCATAGAGTCCATAGGGACCCATAGAGCCCATAGGGACCCATAGGGACCATAGGGACCCATAGAGCCCACAGGGACCCATAGAGACCATAGGGACCCATAGAGACCCATAGGGACCCATAGAGCCCACAGGGACCCATAGAGCCCCATAGGGACCCATACAGCCCATAGGGACCCATAGACCCATAGAGCCCATAGGGACCCATAGACCCCATAGAGCCCATAGGCCCCCCCCCTCCCCCCCAGCCCCCATAGGGCCCCACTCACCAGCAGAGGCCCCGCCCACCCCACGGCGCTGACGCTCTCTCCGTGCGCTTCGAAGCCAGCGGCGACGCAGCCCCACGGCGGCTCCGATGCCCCACACGGCCAGAGCCTGCCCCACACATTGCCCCATAGATCCTGCCCTATAGATCCCTGCCCCATAGATCTGCCCCATAGATCCTGCCCCACACATCGCCCCATAGATCCTGCCCTATAGATCCCTGCCCCATAGATCCTGCCCCATAGATCCTGCCCCACACATCGCCCCATAGATCCTGCCCTATAGATCCTGCCCCATAGATCCCTGTCCCATAGATCCCTGCCCTATAGATCCTGCCCCATAGATCCTGCCCTATAGATCCCTGCCCTATAGATCCTGCCCCATAGATCCTGCCCCACACATCCTGCCCCATAGATCCTGCCCCATAGATCCTGCCCTATTAGATCCCTGCCCCATAGATCCTGCCCTATAGATCCTGCCCCATAGATCTGCCCCATAGATCCTGCCCCACACATCCTGCCCCACACATTCTGCCCCATAGATCCTGCCCTATAGATCCCTGCCCCATAGATCCTGCCCCATAGATCTGCCCCATAGATCTGCCCCATAGATTCTGCCCCACACATCCTGCCCCATAGATCCTGCCCTATAGATCCTGCCCCATAGATCCTGCCCCATAGATCCTGCCCTATAGATCCCGCCCCATAGATCTGCCCCATAGATCCCTGCCCCATAGATCCCTGCCCCACACATCCTGCCCCACACGTACCCCGGTTCGCGCCCCCCCGTCGCCAGCTCCCCCGCCGTGGGCTCAGCCCCACACATTCCGTGGGGCCCAGGTGAGGTCGCAGCCAGGTCACCCCGCCTGCCCCCCAAGTGTGGGGCTGCCCCACGGCGCCGCTCGTTGCCAGCAGAGCCCCCACGGGCCAGAGCCCCACGGAACCGTCCTCTATGGGGCAGAGGGGGGGGGGGGGCAGCCTCCCAGTTCCCTCCCCAGTCCCTCCCAGTGCCTCCCAGTTCCCCCCCAGTCCCCCCCAGTCCCTCCCAGTCCCTCCCAGTCCCTCCCAGTGACTCCCAGTCCCTCCCAGTCCCTCCCAGTGCCCTCCCAGTCCCCTCCCAGTCCCTCCCAGTCCCTCCCAGTGCCTCCCAGTCCCCTCCCAGTCCCCTCCCAGTCCCTCCCAGTCCCCTCCCAGTCCCCTCCCAGTGCCTCCCAGTCCCCTCCCAGTCCCTCCCAGTGCCTCCCAGTCCCCTCCCAGTCCCCTCCCAGTCCCTCCCAGTCCCCTCCCAGTCCCCTCCCAGTGCCTCCCAGTCCCCTCCCAGTCCCTCCCAGTCCCCTCCCAGTCCCCTCCCAGTGCCTCCCAGTCCCCTCCCAGTCCCTCCCAGTGCCTCCCAGTCCCCTCCCAGTCCCCTCCCAGTCCCTCCCAGTCCCTCCCAGTCCCCCCCAGTCCCTCCCAGTCCCCTCCCAGTCCCTCCCAGTGCCTCCAGTCCCCTCCCAGTCCCTCCCAGTGCCTCCCAGTCCCTCCAGTCCCTCCCCAGTCCCTCCCAGTCCCCCCCAGTCCCTCCCAGTCCCCTCCCAGTCCCTCCCAGTGCCTCCCAGTCCCCTCCCAGTCCCCTCCCAGTCCCTCCCAGTCCCCTCTCCAGTCCCTCCCAGTCCCTCCCAGTACTCACCAGTGCTCACCACCAGGCTCTTCCCATCCCCCCCCAGGGCCAGGACCCCCCCCCCTGTGCAGAGGCAGCTCCAGCGCGGGGGGGCGGGGGCCTGGGGGCCGAGGGGGCGGGGCCTGGCTGAGGCCACACCCACACGAGCAGCACCCCCGGAGCTCCGCCCCCTGCCAGGGCGCAAGGCCCCGCCCAGGCCAGCGCCGTCACGTGACCCGCCAGGGGGAAGGGGGCGGAGCCTGCGGGAAGGGGCGGGGCTTAGAGAGGGGCTGGGGGTGGGGGGGACACTGGGAGGGGACTGGGAGGAACTGGGAGGGACTGGGAAAGACTGGAGGGGACTGGGAGGGGACTGGGAGGAACTGGGAGGGACTGGGAGGGACTGGGAGGGGACTGGGAGGGGGACTGGGAGGGGACTGGGAGGCACTGGGAGGGGACTGGGAGGGACTGGGAGGGGACTGGGAGGGACTGGGAGGGACTGGGGAGGCACTGGGAGGGCACTGGTCTGAACTGGGAGGAACTGGGGAGAAACTGGGAGGGGACTGGGAGGGACTGGGAGGCACTGGGAGGGGACTGGGAGGGACTGGGAGGGACTGGGAGGGACTGGGAGGGGACTGGGAGGGACTGGGAGGGACTGGGAGGGACTGGTCTGCACTGGTGTGAACTGGTGTGAACTGGTGCGCTCACCCCAGGGTGCTCGGTGCACCCACACCCCCCCCCCCCCGGTGCCCCACAGCCAGGCGGGTCCCGCTGGGGTCAAAGGTCACGCAGAGGGCGGGGGCCGCGGGGGGCGGGGCTTGAGGAGGCCGAGGGGGGGGGGCGGGGGGGGGCGCAGGGTCCCCCGAAGGCGACCCAGCCCCCCCGGCCAGAGCAGCACCTGGGGGGGGGGGAGGGGGGGAGTTAGTGACCCCCCCGGGGGGGGGGGGGGACCCCCCCGCACTTGGGGACCCCCCCCGAATTTGGGGACCCCCCCACTTGGGGAACCCCCCACTTGGGGACCCCCCACACACTTTTGGGGACCCCCCCACTTTGGGTGACCCCCCCCCCAGTTTTGGGGACCCCCCCCACTTGGGGAACCCCCCCCCACTTTGGGTGACCCACCCGCACTTGGGGACCCCCCCACTTGGGGAACCCCCCACTATGGGGACCCCCCCCCCACCTTGGGGACGCCCCCCCCACCTTGGGAACCCCCCCACTTGGGGACCCCCCCATTTTTGGGGACCCCCTCCCGACTTTGGGGACCCCCCCCACCTTGGGGACGCCCCCCCCACTTTGGGAACCCCCCCCACTTGGGGAACCCCCCCCCCACTTTGGGTGACCCCCCCGCACTTGGGGACCCCCCCACTTTGGGGACACCCCCCAGTTTTGGGGACCCCCCCCACTTGTGGGACCCCCCCACTTGGGGACCCCCCCTCACACTTGGGGACCCCCCCCCCAGTTTGAAACCCCCCCCCCCACTTGGGGGACCCCTTCCAATTTGGGAACCCCCCCCAACCCCTTCCACTTTTGGGGACCCCCCCACACTTTTGGGGACCCCCCCACTTTGGGTGACCCCCCCCCCAGTTTTGGGGACCCCCCCCACCTTGGGGACCCCCCCCACTTTGGGGGACCCCCCCCACCTTTGGGGGACCCCCCCCCACTTTGGGAACCCCCCTACTTTGGGTGACCCCTCCCCACCTTGGGAACCCCCCCACTTGGGGGACCCCCCCCATTTTTGGGGACCCCCCTCCCGACTTTGGGGACCCCCCCCGCACTTGGGGACCCCCCCACTTGGGGAACCCCCCACTATGGGGACCCCCCCCCCCACTTTGGGTGACCCCCCCCGCACTTGGGGACCCCCCCACTTGGGGACCCCCCCCCAGTTTGAAACCCCCCCCCCCACTTGGGGGACCCCTTCCAATTTGGGAACCCCCCCCAACCCCTTCCACTTTTGGGGACCCCCCCCCCACTTTTGGGGACCCCCCCACTTTGGGTGACCCCCCCCAGTTTTGGGGACCCCCCCCACCTTTGGGGGACCCCCCCCACTTTGGGGACCCCCCCCACTTTGGGTGACCCCCCCACTTTTGGGGACCCCCCTCCCGACTGTGGGGACCCCCTCCACTTTGGGGACCCCCTCCCACTTTTAAGGTGTCCCCCCCCCTTCCCCACCCCCCCATTTTTGGGGTCCCCTCCCTCCCCCCACATTTTCGGTGCCCCCCCCCATTCCGGGGTCCCCCCCCCATTTCGGGCCCCCCCCCCCATTTCGGGGTGCCCCTCCCATTTTCGTGCCCCCCCATTCCGGGGTCCCCCCCCTCCCATTTTTGGGGTCCCCTCCCCCCCCCCATTTTGGGGTCCCCCCCATTTTTGGGGTCCCGCCCCATTCCGGGGTCCCCCCCCATTTTCGGGGTCCCCCCCCCCCATTTCGGTGCCCCCCCCATTCCGGGGTCCCCCCCCCATTTCGGTGCCCCCCCCCCATTTTCGGGGTGCCCCCCCATTTCGGGGTCCCCCCCATTTTCGGTGCCCCCCCCCATTCCGGGGTCCCCCCCCCATTTTCGGGGTCCCCCCCCCCCATTTCGGTGCCCCCCCCATTCCGGGGTCCCCCCCCCATTTCGGTGCCCCCCCCCATTTTCGGGGTGCCCCCCCATTTCGGGGTCCCCCCCATTTTCGGTGCCCCCCCCCCATTTCGGAGTCCCCCCCCATTTTCGGGGTCCCCTCCCCCCCCCCATTTCGGTGCCCCCCCCCATTTTCGGGGTCCCCTCCCCCCCCCATTTTCGGTCCCCCCCCCATTTTTGGGGTGCCCCTCCCCCCGTTCCGGGGCCCCCCCTCACCCGCGCCCCCGGCCCCGCGCTGACCCATTTTCGGGGTCCCCCCCCCCATTTTCGGGGGTCCCCCCCCCGTTCCGGGGCCCCCCCCCCATTTTGGGGTGCCCTCCCCCATTTTCGGTGCCCCCCCCCATTTTCGGGGTCCCCTCCCCCCCCCCCATTTTGGGGTCCCCCCCCCCCATTTTGGGGTGCCCCCCCCCCCATTTTTGGGGTCCCCTCCCCCCCCCCCCCCATTTTCGGGTCCCCTCCCCCCCCATTTTCGGTGCCCCCCCCCCCATTTTCGGGGTCCCCTCCCCCCCCCCCCATTTTGGGGTCCCCCCCCCCATTTTGGGGTGCCCCCCCCCATTTTTGGGGCCCCCCCCTCACCCGCGCCCCCGGCCCCCGCGCTGACCAGCCAGGCTCTCCGCGTGGCGGCGGGGGGGGCGGGGCCGAAGGCGATGGCGGCCGGGGGCCCCCCCAGCCCCCCCAGGGCCCCCAGGGGGCGCCCCCCCCGGCCACGCCCACAGCCGCAGGGCCCCCCCCGCGTCGGCCGCCGCCAGCAGCGCCCCCGCCGCGCCCCACGCCAGCGCCCGCCACGCCG
>JAUMJM010000447.1:0-44772 GCA_033558235.1 Neomorphus geoffroyi
CTGCCCCTCCCAAGTCCCTGCCCCGCCCATGTTCCCAGTCCCCTCCTAAGTCCCCTGCCCCTCCCATGTCCCCCAGTACCCTCCCATTTCCCCACTCCACTCCCAAGTCCCTGCCCCTCCCATGTTCCCAGTCCCCTCCCCAGTCCCTGCCTCTTCCATGTCCCCAGTCCCCTACCCAGTCCCCTCCCCTTCCCAAATCCCTGCCCCTCCCATGTCCGCAGTCCCCTCCCATGTCCCCAGTCCCCTCCCAGGTCCCTGCCCCTCCCATGTTCCCTGTCCCCCTCCCCAGTCCCTGCCCCTCCCATGTCCCCAGTCCCCTCCCAACTGCCTGCCCCTCCCAAGTCCCCTCCCCTCCCATGTCCCCAGTCCCCTCCCAAGTCCCTGCCCCTCCCATATTCCTAGTTCCCTCCCAACTGCCTGCCCCTCCCAAGTCCCTGGCCCTCCCAAATCCTTAGTCCCCTTCCCATGTCCCCAGTCCCCTCCCAAGTCCCAGCCCCTCCCATATCCCCAGTCCTCTCCCCAGTCCCTGCCCCTCCCAAATCCCTGCCCCTCCCAGGTCCCAAGTCTTCTCCCAAGTCCCTGCTCCTCCCATATTCCCAGTCCCCACCCCAGTCCCTGCCCCTCCCATGTCCCCAGTCCCCTCCCAAGTCCCCAGTCCTCTCCCAAGTCCCTGCCACTACCATGTCCCCAGTCCCCTCCCAAGTCCCCAGTCCCCTCCCAACTCCCTGCCCCTCCCAAGTCCACAGTCCCCTCCTAAGTCCCTGTGCCTCCCATGTCCCCAGTCCCCTCCCCAGTCCCTGCCCCTCCCAAATCCCTGCCCCTCCCAGGTCCCAAGTCTTCTCCCAAGTCCCTGCCCCTCCCATGTTCCCAGTCCCCACCCCAGTCCCTGCCCCTCCCATGTCCCCAGTCCCCTCCCATGTCCCCAGTCCCCTCCCAAGTCCCTGCTCCTCCCAAGTCCCTTCCCCTCCCATGTCCACAGTCCCCTCCCAAGTCCCTGTGCCTCCCATGTCCCCAGTCCCCTCCCCAGTCCCAGCCCCTCCCAAGTCCTCAGTCCCCTCCCAAGTCCCTGCCCCTCCCATGTCCCCAGTCCCCTCCCAACTGCCTGCCCCTCCCCAGTCCCTGCCCCTCCAAAATCCCTGCCCGTCCCATGTTCGCAGTCCCCTCCCATGTCATGTCCCCAGTCCCCCTCCCATGTCACCAGTCCCCTCCCCAGTCCCTGCCCCTCCCATATTCCTAGTCCCCCTCCCCAGTCCCTGCCCCTCCCATGTCCACAGTCCCCTCCCAACTGCCTGCCCCTCCCAAGTCCCTGGCCCTCCCAAGTCCTTAGTCCCTTCCCATGTCCCCAGTCCCCTCCCAAGTCCCAGCCCCTCCCATGTCCCCAGTCCCCTCCCAAATCCCTGCCCCTCCCAGGTCCCAAGTCTTCTCCCAAGTCCTTGCCCCTCCCATGTTCCCAGTCCCCATCCCATTCCCTGCCCCTCCCATGTCCCCCAGTCCCCCTCCCATGTCCCCAGTCCCCTCCCAAGTCCCTGCCCCTCCCAAGTCCCTGCCCCTCCCATGTCCACAGTCCCCTCCCAAGTCCCTGTGCCTCCCATGTCCCCAGTCCCCTCCCAAGTCCCCAGTCCCCCTCCCCAGTCCCTGCCCCTCCCATGTCCACAGTCCCCTCCCAAGTCCCCAGTCCCCTCCCAAGTCCCAGCCACTCCCATGTCCCCAGTCCCCTCCCCAGTCCCTGCCCCTCCCAAATCCCTGCCCCTCCCAGGTCCCAAGTCTTCTCCCAAGTCCCTGCCCCTCCCATGTTCCCAGTCCCCACCCCCAGTCCCTGCCCCTCCCATGTCCCCAGTCCCTTCCCAAGTCCCCAGTCCTCTCCCAAGTCCCTGCCCCTCCCATGTCCACAGTCCCCTCCCAAGTCCCCAGTCCCCTCCCAAGTCCCTGCCCTCTCCCATGTCCACAGTCCCCTCCCAAGTCCCTGCTCCTCCCATTCCCCCAGTCCCCTCCCTAGTCCCTGCCCCTCCCAAGTCCCTGCCCCTCCCAGGTCCCAAGTCTTCTCCCAAGTCCCTGCCCCTCCCATGTTCCCAGTCCCCACCCCAGTCCCTGCCCCTCCCATTTCCGCAGTCCCCTCCCAATTCCCCAGTCCCCTCCCAACTCCCTGCCCCTCCCAAGTCCACAGTCCCCTCCCAAGTTCCTGCGCCTCCCATGTCCCCAGTCCCCTCCCCAGTCCCTGCCCCTCCCAAATCCCTGCCCCTCCCAGGTCCCAAGTCTTCTCCCAAGTCCCCTGCCCCTCCCATGTTCCCAGTCCCCACCCCAGTCCCTGCCCCTCCGATGTCCCCAGTCCCCTCCCATGTCCCCAGTCCCCTCCCAAGTCCCTGCTCCTCCCCAGTCCCTGCCCCTCCCAAGTCCTCAGTCCCCTCCCAAGTCCCTGTGCCTCCCATGTCCCCAGTCCCCTCCCCAGTCCCTGCCCCTCCCATATTCCTAGTCCCCTCCCCAGTCCCTGCCACTCCCATGTCCACAGTCCCCTCCCAACTGCCTGCCCCTCCCAAGTCCCTGGCCCTCCCAAGTCCTTAGTCCCTTCCCATGTCCCCAGTCCCCTCCCAAGTCCCAGCCCCTCCCATGTCCCCAGTCCCCCTCCCCAGTCCCTGCCCCTCCCAAATCCCTGCCCCTCCAGGTCCCAAGTCTTCTCCCAAGTCCCTGCCCCTCCCATGTTCCCAGTCCCCATCCCAGTCCCTGCCCCTCCCATGTCCCCAGTCCCCTCCCATGTCCCCAGTCCCCTCCCAAGTCCCTGCCCCTCCCAAGTCCCTGCCCCTCCCATGTCCACAGTCCCCCTCCCAAGTCCCCAGTCCCCTCCCAAGTCCCTGCCCCTCCCAAGTCCACAGTCCCTCCCAAATCCCTGCTCCTCCCATGTCCCCAGTCCCCTCCCCAGTCCCTGCCCCTCCCAAATCCCTGCCCCTCCCAGGTCCCAAGTCTTCTCCCAAGTCCCTGCCCCTCCCATGTTCCCAGTCCCCACCCCAGTCCCTGCCCCTCCCATGTCCCCAGTCCCTTCCCAAGTCCCCAGTCCTCTCCCAAGTCCCTGCCCCTCCCATGTCCCCAGTCCCCTCCCATGTCCCCAGTCCCCCTCCCAAGTCCCTGCCCCTCCCAAGTCCCTGCCCCTCCCAAGTCCGCAGTCCCCTCCCAATTCCCCAGTCCCCTCCCAAGTCCCTGCCCCTCCCAAGTCCACAGTCCCCTCCCAAATCCCTGCGCCTCCCATGTCCCCAGTCCCTGCCCCTCCCAGGTCCCAAGTCTTCTCCCAAGTCCCTGCCCCTCCCATGTCCCCAGTCCCCTCCCCAGTCCCTGCCCCTCCCAAATCCCTGCCCCTCCCACGTCCCAAGTCTTCTCCCAAGTCCCTGCGCCTCCCATGTTCCCAGTCCCCACCCCAGTCTCTGCCCCTCCCATGTCCCCAGTCCCCTCCCATGTCCCCACTCCCCCTCCCAAGTCCCTGCCCCCTCCCAAGTCCCTGCCCCTCCGAAGTCCGCAGTCCCCTCCCAAGTCCCTGCCCCTCCCATGTCCCTTGTCCCCTCCCAACTGCCTGCCCCTCCCCAGTCCCTACCCCTCCAAATCCCTGCCCCTCCCATGTCCGCAGTCCCCTCCCCAGTCCCTGCCCCTCCCATTTCCCCAGTCCCCTCCCCAGTTCATGCCCCGCCCAAGTCCCCAGTCCCCTCCCAAGTCCCTGACCCTCCCAGGTTCCCAGTCCCCTCCCCTCCCATGTCCCCAGTCCCCTCCCAAGTCCCTGCCCCTCCCATGTCCCCAGTCCCCTCCCCAGACCCTGCCCCTCCCAAATCCCTGCCCCTCCCAGGTCCCAAGTCTTCTCCCAAGTCCCTGCCCCTCCCATGTTCCCCAGTCCCCACCCCAGTCCCTGTCCCCTCCCATGTCCCCAGTCCTCTCCCAAGTCCCCAGTCCTCTCCCAAGTCCCTGCCCCTCCCATGTCCACAGTCCCCTCCCAAGTCCCCAGTCCCCTCCCAAGTCCCTGCCCCTCCCATGTCCACAGTCCCCTCCCAAGTCCCTGCTCCTCCCATTTCCCCAGTCCCCTCCCCAGTCCCTGACCCTCCCAAGTCCCTGCCCCTCCCAGGTCCCAAGTCTTCTCCCAAATCCCTGCCCCTCCCATGTTCCCAGTCCCCACCCCAGTCCCTGCCCCTCCCATTTCCGCAGTCCCCTCCCAATTCCCCAGTCCCCTCCCAACTCCCTGCCCCTCCCAAGTCCACAGTCCCCTCCCAAGTCCCTGCGCCTCCCATGTCCCCAGTCCCCTCCCCAGTCCCTGCCCCTCCCAAATCCCTGCCCCTCCCAGGTCCCAAGTCTTCTCCCAAGTCCCTGCCCCTCCCATGTTCCCAGTCCCCACCCCAGTCCCTGCCCCTCCCATGTCCCCAGTCCCCTCCCATGTCCCCTCCCAAGTCCCTGCTCCTCCCAAGTCCCTGCCCCTCCCATGTCCACAGTCCCCTCCCAAGTCCCTGTGCCTCCCATGTCCCCCAGTCCCCTCCCCAGTCCCTGCCCCTCCCAAATGCCTGCCCCTCCCATGCCAGCACTCCGCACCAATATCCCCAGTCCCTTCCCAGGTCCCTGCCCCTCTCATGTTCCCTGTCCCCTCCCCAGTCCCTGCTTCTCCCATGTCCCCACTCCCTTCCCAGGTCCCTGCCCCTCCCATGTTCCCTCTCCCCTCCCCAGTCCCTGCTTCTCCCAAGTCCCTCGTCCCCTCCCATGTCCCCAGTCCCCTCCCGTGTCCCCAGTCCCCTCCCAAGTCCCTGCCCCTCCCAAGTCCCTCGTCCTCTCCCATGTCCCGAGTCCCCTCCCAAGTCCCTGCCCCTCCCAAGTCCCTGCGCCTCCCATGTCCCCAGTCCCCTCCCAAGTCACTGCCCCTCCCATGTCCCCACTCCCCTCCCAATTGCCTGCCCCTCCCAAGTCCCTGCCCCTCCCCAGTCCCTGCCCCTCCCATGTCCTCAGTCCCCTCCCAATTCCCTGACCCTCCCATGTTCCCAGTCCCCTCCCCAGTCCCTGCCACTCCCATGTCCCCAGTCCCCTCCCAAGTCCCCAGTCCCCTCCCAAGTCCCTGCCCCTCCCATCTTCCCAGTCCCCTCCCCGGTCCCTGCCCCTCCCATGTTTCCATTCCCCTCCCCAGTCCCTGCCCCTCCCATGTCCCCAGTCCCCTTCCATGTCCCCAGTCCCCTTCCAAGTACCTGCCCCGCCCATGTTTCCAGTCCCCTCCCCAGTCCCTGCCCCTCCCATGTCCCCAGTCCCCTTCCAGTTCCCCACTTCCCCTCCCAAGTCCCTGCCCCTCCCATGTTCCCTGTCCCATCACCAGTCCCTGCCCCTCCAATGTCCCCAGTCCCCTCCAAAGTCCCTGCCCCTCCCATGTCCCCAGTCCCCTCCCTAGTCCCTGCCCCTCTCAATTCCCTGCCTTTCCCATGTCCCCAGTCCCCTCCCCAGTCCCTCCCCCTCCCAAATCCCTGCCCCTCCCATGTCCGCAGTCCCACTCCCATGTCCCCAGTCCCCTCCCAGTTCCCCACTCCCCTCCCAAGTCCCTGCCCCGCCCATGTTTCCAGTCACCTCCCCAGTCCCTGCCCCTCCATGTCCCCAGTCCCCTCCCAGTTCCCCACTCCCCTCCCAAGTCCCCAGTCCCCTCCCCAGTCCCTGCCCCTCCCATGTCCCCAGTCCCCTCCCTCGTCCCTGCCCCTCCCATGATCCGTGTCCCCTCCCCAGTCCCTGCCCCTCCCATGTCCGCAGTCCCCTCCCAACTGCCTGCCCCTCCCAAGTCCCTGCCCCTCCCATTTCCCCAGTCCCCTCCCCAGTCCCTGCCCCTCCCAAGTCCCCAGTCCCCCTCCCATGTCACTGCCCCTCCCATGTCCCCAGTCCTCTCCCACCTGCCTGCCCCTCCCAAGTCGCTCGTCCCCTCCCATGTGCCCAGGTCCCCTCCCAAGTCCCTGCCCCTCCCAAGTCCCTCCCCCTCCCAGGTCCCTAGTCCCCCGCCCAAGTCCCTGAGCCTCCCATGTCCACAGTCCCCTCCCCAGTCCCTGCCCCTCCCAAGTCCCTGCCCCTCCCATGTCCCCAGTCCTCTCCCCAGTCCCTGACCTTCCCAATTCCCCAGTCCCTTCCCAAGACCCCAGTCCCCTCCAAAGTCCCTGACCCTCCCATGTTCCCAGTCCCCTCCCCAGTCCCTGCCCCTCCCAAGTGCCTGCCCCTCCCATGTCCCCAGTCCCCTCCCATGTCCCCAGTCCCCTCCCAAGTCTCTGACCCTGCCATGTTCCCAGTCCCCTCCCCAGTCCCTTCCCCTCCCATGTTCCCAGTCCCCTCCCCAGTCCCTCCCCCTCCCATGTCCACAATCCCCTCCCAAGTCACTGCCCCTCCCAATCCCTGCCCCTCCCAATTCCCTAGTCCCCTCCCATGTCCCCAGTCCCCTCCCAGTTCCCTGCCCCTCCCATGTCCCCAGTCCCCTCCCAACTGCCTACCCCTCCCAGGTCCCTGCCCCTCCCCATTTCCCCAGTCCCCTCCCCAGTCCCTGCCCTTCCCAAGTCCGCAGTATCTTCCCAAGTCCCCAATCCCCTCCCAAGTCCCTGCCCCTCCCATGTCCCGAGTCCCCTCCCCAGTCCCTGCCCCTCCCAAGTCCCTGCACCTCCCATGTCCCCAGTCCCCTCCCATGTCCACAGTCCCCTCCCAAGTCCCTGCCCCTCAAATGTCCCCAGTCCCCCTCCCAACTGCCTGCCCCTCCCAAGTCCCTGCCCTTCTCAAGTCCCTGACCATCCCATGTCCACAGTGCACTCCCAAGTCCCTGCCGCTCCCATTTCCCAAGTCCCCTCCCAACTTCCTGCCCCTCCCATGTCCCGAGTCCCCTTCCCAAGTCCCTGCCCCTCCCAGGTCCCTAGTCCCCTCCCAAGTCCCTGTACATCCCATGTCCACAGTCCACTCCCCAGTCCCTGCCCCTCCCAAGTCCCTGCCCCTCCCGTGTCCGCCGTCCCCTCCCAGTCCCTTCCCCTCCCAAGTCCCTAGTCCCCTCCCATGTCCCCAGTCCCCTCCCCAGTCCCTGCCCCTCCCAAGTCCCTGCCCCGCCCATGTTTCCCAGTCCCCTCCCAAGTCCCTGCCCCTCCCATGTCCCCAGTACCCTCCCATTTCCCCACTCCCCTCCCAAGTCCCTGCCCCTCCCATGTTCCCAGTCCCTTCCCCAGTCCCTGCCCCTTCCATATCCCCAGTCCCCTCCCAAGTCCATGCCCCTCCCATGTCCCCAGTCCCCTCCCCAGTCCCTCCCCTTACCAAATCCCTGCCCCTCCCATATCCGCAGTCCCCTCCCATGTTCCCAGTCCCCTCCCACGTCCCTGCCCCTCCCATGTTCCCTGTCCCCCTCCCCACTCCCTGCCCCTCCCATGTCCCCAGTCCCCTCCCAACTGCCTGCCCCTCCCAAGTCCCTACCCCTCCCATTTCCCCAGTCCCCTCCCCAGTCCCTGCCCCTCCCAAGTCCCCAGTCCCCTTCCAAGTCCCTGACCCTCCCATGTTCCCAGTCCCCTCCCCAGTCCCTGCCCCTAACATGTCCCCAGTCCCCTCCCAAGTCCCCAGTCTCCTCCCAAGTCCCTGACCCTGCCATGTTCCCAGTCCCCTCCCAACTCACTGCCCCTCCAATGTCCCCAGTCCCCTCCCACCTACCTGCCCCTCCCAAGTCCTTTGTCCCCTCACATGTGCCCAGTCCCCTCCAAGTCCCTTCCCCTCCCAAGTCCCTGCCCCTCCCAGGGCCCTAGTCCCCGCCTAAGTCCCTGAGCCTCCCATGTCCCCAGTCCCCTCCCCAGTCCCTGCCCTTCCCAAGTCCCCAGTCACTTCCCAAGTCCCCAGTCCCCTCCCAAGTCCCTGACCCTCCCATATTCCCAGTCCGCTCCCCAGTCCCTGCCCCTCCCAAGTCCCTGCCTCTCCCATGTCCCCAGTCCCCTCCCATGTCCCCAGTCCCCTCCCAAGTCCCTGACCCTGCCATGTTCCCAGTCCCCTCCCCAGTCCCTGCCCCTCCCATGTTCCTAGTCCCCTCCCCAGTCCCTCCCCCTCCCATGTCCACAGTCCCCTCCCAAGTCCCAGCCCCTCCCATATCCCCAGTCCCCTCCCCAGTCCCTGCCCCTCCCAAATCCCTGCCCCTCCCAGGTCCCAAGTCTTCTCCCAAGTCCCTGCCCCTACCATGTCCCCAGTCCCCTCCCAAGTCCCCAGTCCTCTCCCAAGTCCCTGCCCCTACCATGTCCACAGTCCCCTCCCAAGTCCCCAGTCCCCTCCCAAGTCCCTGCCCCTCCCATGTCCCCAGGCCCCTCCCAAGTCCCTGCTCCTCCCAAGTCCCTGCCCCTCCCCATGTCCACAGTCCCCTCCCAAGTCCCTGTGCCTCCCATGTCCCCAGTCCCCTCCCCAGTCCCAGCCCCTCCCAAGACCTCAGTCCCCTCCCAAGTCCCTGCCCCTCCCATGTCACCAGTCCCCTCCCAACTGCCTACCCCTCCCCAGTCCCTGCCCCTCCCAAATCCCTGCCCCTCCCATGTTCGCAGTCCCCTCCCATGTCATGTCCCCAGTCCCCTCCCATGTCACCAGTCCCCTCCCCAGTCCCTGCCCCTCCCATTTCCCCAGTCCCCTCCCCAGTTCATGCCCCGCCCAAGTCCCGAGTCCCCTCCCAAGTCCCTGACCCTCCCATGTTCCCAGTCCCCTCCCCTCCCATGTCCCCAGTCCCCTCCCAAGTCCCCTGCCCCTCCCATATTCCTAGTCCCCTCCCCAGTCCCTGCCCCTCCCATGTCCACAGTCCCCTCCCAACTGCCTGCCCCTCGCAAGTCCCTGGCCCTCTCAATCCTTAGTCCCTTCCCATGTCCCCAGTCCCCTCCCAAGTCCCAGCCCCTCCCATGTCCCCAGTCCCCTCCCAAATCCCTGCCCCTCCCAGGTCCCAAGTCTTCTCCCAAGTCCTTGCCCCTCCAATGTTCCCAGTCCCCATCCCAGTCCCTGCCCCTCCCATGTCCCCAGTCCCCAACCATGTCCCCATTCCCCTCCCAAGTCCCTGCCCCTCCCAAGTCCCTGCCCCTCCCATGTCCACAGTCCCCTCCCAAGTCCCCAGTCCCCTCCCAAGTCCCTGCCCCTCCCAAGTCCACAGTCCCCTCCCAAATCCCTGCGCCTCCCATGTCCCCAGTCCCCTCCCCAGTCCCTGCCCCTCCCAAATCCCTGCCCCTCCCAGGTCCCAAGTCTTCTCCCAAGTCCCTGCCCCTCCCATGTTCCCAGTCCCCACCCCAGTCCCTGCCCCTCCCATGTCCCCAGTCCCCTCCCATGTCCCCAGTCCCCTCCCAAGTCCCTGCCCCTCCCAAGTCCCTGCCCCTCCCAAGTCCGCAGTCCCCTCCCAATTCCCCAGTCCCCTCCCAAGTCCCTGCCCCTCCCAAGTCCACAGTCCCCTCCCAAATCCCTGCGCCTCCCATGTCCCCAGTCCCTGCCCCTCCCAGGTCCCAAGTCTTCTCCCAAATCCCTGCCCCTCCCATGTCCCCAGTCCCCTCCCCAGTCCCTGCCCCTCCCAAATCCCTGCCCCTCCCAGGTCCCAAGTCTTCTCCCAAGTCCCTGCCCCCTCCCATGTTCCCAGTCCCCACCCCAGTCCCTGCCCCTCCCATGTCCCCAGTCCCCTCCCATGTCCCCAGTCCCCTCCCAAGTCCCTGCCCCTCCCAAGTCCCTGCCCCTCCCATGTCCACAGTCCCCTCCCAAGTCCCTGTGCCTCCCATGTCCCCAGTCCCCTCCCCAGTCCCTGCTCCTCCCAAGTCCGCAGTCCCCTCCCAAGTCCCTGCCCCTCCCATGTCCCTAGTCGCCTCCCAACTGCCTGCCCCTCCCCAGTCCCTGCCCCTCCCAAATCCCTGCCCCTCCCATGTCCGCAGTCCCCTCCCATATCATGTCCACAGTCCCCTCCCCAGTCCCTGCCCCTCCCATTTCCCCAGTCCCCTCCCCAGTTCATGCACCGCCCAAGTCCCCAGTCCCCTCCCAAGTCCCTTACCCTCCCATGTTCCCAGTCCCCTCCCCCTCCCATGTCCCCAGTCCCCTCCCAAGTCCCTGCCCCTCCCATATTCCTAGTCCCCTCCCAACTGCCTGCCCCTCCCCAGTCCCTGCCCCTCCCAAATCCCTGCCCCTCCCATGTCCGCAGTCCCCTCCCATGTCATGTCCCCAGTCCCCTCCCCAGTCCCTGCCCCTCCCATTTCCCCAGTCCCCTCCCCAGTTCATGCCCCGCCCAAGTCCCTGCCCCTCCCATGTCCACAGTCCCCTCCCAAGTCACCAGTCCCCTCCCAAGTCCCAGCCACTCCCATGTCCCCAGTCCCCTCCCCAGTCCCTGCCCCTCCCAAATCCCTGCCCCTCCCAGGTCCCAAGTCTTCTCCCAAGTCCCTGCCCCTCCCATGTTCCCAGTCCCCACCCCAGTCCCTGCCCCTCCCATGTCCCCAGTCCCCTCCCAAGTCCCCAGTCCTCTCCCAAGTCCCTGCCCCTCCCATGTCCACAGTCCCCTCCCAAGTCCCCAGTCCCCTCCCAAGTCCCTGCCCCTCCCATGTCCACAGTCCCCTCCCAAGTCCCTGCTCCTCCCATTTCCCCAGTCCCCTCCTTAGTCCCTGCCCCTCCCAAGTCCCTGCCCCTCCCAGGTCCAAGTCTTCTCCCAAGTCCCTGCCCCTCCCATGTTCCCAGTCCCCACCCCAGTCCCTGCCCCTCCCATTTCCGCAGTCCCCTCCCAATTCCCCAGTCCCCTCCCAACTCCCTTCCCCTCCCAAGTCCACAGTCCCCTCCCAAGTTCCTGCGCCTCCCATGTCCCCAGTCCCCCTCCCCAGTCCCTGCCCCTCCCAAATCCCTGCCCCTCCCATGTCCGAAGTCCCCTCCCATGTCATGTCCCCAGTCCCCTCCCCAGTCCCTGCCCCTCCCATTTCCCCAGTCCCCTCCCCAGTTCATGCCCCGCCCAAGTCCCCAGTCCCCTCCCAAGTCCCTGACCCTCCCATGTTCCCAGTCCCCTCCCCTCCCATGTCCCCAGTCCCCTCCACAGTCCCTGCCCTTCCCATTTCCACAGTCCCCTCCTTAGTCCCTGCCCTTCCCAAGTCCCCAGTCACTTCCCAAGTCCCCAGTCCCCTCCCAAGTCCCTGACCCTCCCATGTTCCCAGTCCCCTCCCCAGTCCCTGCCCCTCCCATGTCCCTGACCCTCCCATGTCCCGAGTCCCCTCCCATGTCCCCAGTCCCCTCCCAAGTCCCTGACCCTGCCATGTTCCCAGTCCCCTCCCCAGTCCCTGCCCCTCCCAAGTCCCTAGTCCCCTCCCATGTCCCCAGTCCCTTCCCAAGTCCCTGCCCCTCCCAAGAGCCAAGTCCCCTCCCAAGTCCCTGCCCCTCCCATGTCCCCAGTCCCCTCCGCAGTCCCTGCCCCTCCCATGTCCCCAGTCCCCTCCCAAGTGCCTGCCCCTCCCAAATCCCTGCCCCTCCCATGCCAGCAGTCCCCTCCCATGTCCCCAGTCCCCTCCCAGTTCCCTGCCCCTCCCATGATCCCTGTCCCCTCCCCAGTCCCTGCCCCTCCCATGTCCCCAGTCCCCTCCCAACTGCCTACCCCTCCCAAGTCCCTGCCCCTCCCATTTCCCCAGTCCCCTCCCCAGTCCCTGCCCCTCCCAAGTCCCTGCACCTCCCATGTCCCCAGTCCCCTCCCCAGTCCCTGCCCCTCCCAAGTCCCTGCACCTCCCATGTCCCCAGTCCCCTCCCATGTCCACAGTCCCCTCCCAAGTCCCTGCCCCTCAAATGTCCCCAGTCCCCTCCCAACTGCCTGCCCCTCCCAAGTCCCTGCCCTTCTCAAGTCCCTGACCATCCCATGTCCACAGTCCCCTCCAAGTCCCTGCCGCTCCCATTTCCCAAGTCCCCTCCCAACTTCCTGCCCCTCCCAAGTCCCTGGCCCTCCCAGGTCCCTAGTCCCCTCCCATGTCCCGAGTCCCTTCCCAAGTCCCTGCCCCTCCCAGGTCCCTAGTCCCCTCCCAAGTCCCTGTACATCCCATGTCCACAGTCCACTCCCCAGTCCCTGCCCCTCCCAAGTCCCTGCCCCTCCCGTGTCCGCCGTCCCCTCCCAGTCCCTTCCCCTCCCAAGTCCCTAGTCCCCTCCCATGTCCCCAGTCCCCTCCCCAGACCCTGCCCCTCCCAAGTCCCTGCCCCTCCCATGTTCCCAGTCCCCTCCCAAGTCCCTGCCCCTCCCATGTCCCCAGTACCCTCCCATTTCCCCACTCCCCTCCCAAGTCCCTGCCCCTCCCATGTTCCCAGTCCCTTCCCCAGTCCCTGCCCCTTCCATATCCCCAGTCCCCTCCCAAGTCCATGCCCCTCCCATGTCCCCAGTCCCCTCCCCAGTCCCTCCCCTTCCCAAATCCCTGCCCCTCCCATATCCGCAGTCCCCCTCCCATGTCCCCAGTCCCCCTCCCAGGTCCCTGCCCCTCCCATGTTCCCTGTCCCCTCCCCACTCCCTGCCCCTCCCATTTTCACAGTCCCCTCCCAACTCACTGACCCTCCCATGTTCCCAGTCCCCTCCCAGTCCCTGCCCCTCCCAAGTCCCCAGTCCCCTCCCAAGTCCCTGCTCCTCCCATGTCCCCAGTCCCCTCCCCAGTCCCTGGCCCTCCCAAGTCCCTGCCCCTCCCAGGTCCCAAGTCTTCTCCCAAGTCCCTGCCCCTCCCATGTCCCCAGTCCCCTCCCCCAGTCCCTGCCCCTCCCAAGTCCCTGCCCCTCCCATGTCCCCAGTCCCCTCCGATGTCCCCAGACCCCTCCCAAGTCCATGCCCCTCCCATGTTCCCAGTCCCCTCCCCAGTCCCTGCCCCCCCCATGTCCCCAGTCCCCTCCCATTTCCCCAGTCCTCTCCCATGTCCCTGCCCCTCCCATTTTCCCAGTCCCCTCCCCAGTCCCTGCCCCTCCCATGTCCACAGTCCCCTCCGAAGTCCCTGCCCCTCCCATGTCCCCAGTCCCCTCCCAAGTCCCTGCCCCTCCCATGTTCCCAGTCCCCTCCCCAGTCCCTGCCCCACTCATGTCCACAGTCCCCTCCCAAGTCCCTGACCCTCCCATGTTCCCAGTCCCCTCCCGAGTCCCTGCCCCTCCCAAGTCCCCAGTCCCCTCCCAAGTCCCTGACCCTCCCATGTTCCCAGTCCCCTCCCAGTCCCTGCCCCTCCCAAGTCCCCAGTCTCCTCCCAAGTCCCTGCCCCTCCCATGTCCCCAGTCCCCTCCCATGTCCCCAGTCCCCTCCCAACTCCCTGCCCCTCCCATGTCCACAGTCCCCTCCCAAGTCCCTGCTCCTCCCATGTCCCCAGTCCCCTCCCCAGTCCCTGGCCCTCCCAAGTCCCTGCCCCTCCCAGGTCCCAAGTCTTCTCCCAAGTCCCTGCCCCTCCCATGTTCCCAGTCCCCACCCCAGTCCCTCCCCTCCCATTTCCGCAGTCCCCTCCCAACTCCCTGCCCCTCCCAAGTCACAGTCCCCTCCCAAGTCCCTGCGCCTCCCATGTCCCCAGTCCCCTCCCCAGTCCCTGCCCCTCCCAAATCCCTGCCCCTCCCAGGTCCCAAGTCTTCTCCCAAGTCCCTGCCCCTCCAATGTTCCCAGTCCCCACCACAGTCCTGCCCCTCCCATGTCCCCAGTCCCCTCCCATGCCCAGTCCCCTCCCAAGTCCCTGCCCCTCCCAAGTCCCTGCCCCTCCCATGTCCACAGTCCCCTCCCAAGTCCCTGTGCCTCCCATGTCCCCAGTCCCCTCCCCAGTCCCTGCCCCTCCCAAGTCCGCAGTCCCCTCCCAAGTCCCTTCCCCTACCATGTCCCTAGTCCCCTCCCAACTGCCTGCCCCTCCCCAGTCCCTGCCCCTCCCAAATCCCTGCCCCTCCCATGTCCGCAGTCCCCTCCCATGTCATGTCCCCAGTCCCCTCCCCAGTCCCTGCCCCTCCCATTTCCCCAGTCCCCTCCCCAGTTCATGCCCCGCCCAAGTCCCCAGTCCCCTCCCAAGTGCCTGCCCCTCCCAAATCCCTGCCCCTCCCATGCCAGCAGTCCCCCTCCCATGTCCCCAGTCCCCTCTCAGTTCCCTGCCCCTACCATGATCCCTGTCCCCTCCCCAGTCCCTGCCCCTCCCATGTCCCCAGTCCCCTTCCAACTGCCTACCCCTCCCAAGTCCCTGCCCCTCCCATTTCCCCAGTCCCCTCCCCAGTCCCTGCCCTTCGCAAGTCCGCAGTCCCTTCCCAAGTCCCCAATCCCCTCCCAAGTCCCTGCCCCTCCCATGTCCCCAGTCCCCTCCCCAGTCCCTGCCCCTCCCAAGTCCCTGCCCCTCCCATGTCCCCAGTCCCCTCCCATGTCCACAGTCCCCTCCCAAGTCCCTGACCCTCCCATATCCCCAGTCCCCTCCCAACTGCCTGCCCCTCCCAAGTCCCTGCCCCTCTCAAGTCCCTGACCATCCCATGTCCACAGTCCCCTCCCAAGTCCCTGCCGCTCCCATTTCCCAAGTCCCCTCCCAGCTTCCTGCCCCTCCCAAGTCCCTGGCCCTCCCAGGTCCCTAGTCCCCTCCCATGTCCCGAGTCCCTTCCCAAGTCCCTGCCCCTCCCAGGTCCCTAGTCCCCTCCCATGTCCCTGTACCTCCCATGTCCACAGTCCCCTCCCCAGTCCCTGCCCCTCCCAAGTCCCTGCCCCTCCCGTGTTCGCCGTCCCCTCCCAGTCCCTTCCCCTCCCAAGTCCCTAGTCCCCCTCCCATGTCCCCAGTCCCCTCCCAAGTCCCTGCCCCTCCCATGTCCCCAGTACCCTCCCATTTCCCCACTCCCCTCCCAAGTCCCTGCCCCTCCCATGTTCCCAGTCCCCTCCCCAGTCCCTGCCCCTTCCATATCCCCAGTCCCCTCCCAAGTCCATGCCCCTCCCATGTCCCCAGTCCCCTCCCCAGTCCCTCCCCCTTCCCAAATCCCTGCCCCTCCCATGTTCCCAGTCCCCACCCCAGTCTCTGCCCCTCCCATGTCCCCAGTCCCCCTCCCATGTCCCCACTCCCCTCCCAAGTCCCTGCCCCTCCCAAGTCCCTGCCCCTCCCAAGTCCGCAGTCCCCTCCCAAGTCCCTGCCCCTCCCATGTCCCTAGTCCCCTCCCAACTGCCTGCCCCTCCCCAGTCCCTGCCCCTCCCAAATCCCTGCCCCTCCCATGTCCGCAGTCCCCTCCCATGTCATGTCCCCAGTCCCCTCCCCAGTCCCTGCCCCTCCCATTTCCCCAGTCCCCTCCCCAGTTCATGCCCCGCCCAAGTCCCCAGTCCCCTCCCAAGTCCCTGCCCCTCCTATGTCCCTAGTCCCCTCCCAACTGCCTGCCCCTCCCCAGTCCCTGCCCCTCCCAGATCCCTGCCCCTCCCATGTCCGCAGTCCCCTCCCATGTCATGTCCCCAGTCCCCTCCCCGGTCCCTGCCCCTCCATGTTTCCATTCCCCTCCCCAGTCCCTGCCCCTCCCATGTCCCCAGTCCCCTCCCATGTCCCCAGTCCCCTTCCAAGTCCCTGCCCCGCCCATGTTTCCAGTCCCCTCCCCAGTCCCCTGCCCCTCCCATGTCCCCACTTCCCCTTCCAGTTCCCCACTCCCCTCCCAAGTCCCTGCCCCTCCCATGTTCCCTGTCCCATCCCCAGTCACTGCCCCTCCAATGTGCCCAGTCCCCTCCCAAGTCCCTGCCACTCCCATGTCCCCAGTCCCCTCCCTAGTCCCTGCCCCTCTCAAGTCCCTGCCCCTCCCATGTCCCCAGTCCCCTCCCCAGTCCCTCCCCCTCCCAAATCCCTGCCCCTCCCATGTTTCCAGTCACCTCCCCAGTCCCTGCCCCTCCCATGTCCCCAGTCCCCTCCCAGTTCCCCACTCCCCTCCCAAGTCCCCAGTCCCCTCCCCAGTCCCCTGCCCCTCCCAAGTCCCCAGTCCCCTCCCATGTCACTGCCCCTCCCATGTCCCCAGTCCTCTCCCACCTGCCTGCCCCTCCCAAGTCCCTCCCCCTCCCAGGTCCCTAGTCCCCGCCCAAGTCCCTGAGCCTCCCATGTCCACAGTCACCTCCCCAGTCCCTGCCCCTCCCAAGTCCCTGCCCCTCCCATGTCCCCCAGTCCCCTCCCCAGTCCCTTACCTTCCCATGTTCCCAGTCCCCTCCCCAGTCCCTGCCCCTCCCAAGTGCCTGCCCCTCCCATGTCCCCAGTCCCCTCCCATGTCCCCAGTCCCCCTCCCAAGTCCCTGACCCTGCCATGTTCCCAGTCCCCTCCCCAGTCCCTCCCCCTCCCATGTCCACAATCCCCTCCCAAGTCACTGCCCCTCCCAATCCCTGCCCCTCCCAAGTCCCTAGTCCCCTCCCATGTCCCCAGTCCCTTCCCAAGTCCCTCCCCTCCCAAGTCCCTGCCCCTCCCAGGTCCCAAGTCCCCTCCCAAGTCCCTGAGACTCCCATGTCCCCAGTCCCCTCCCCAGTCCCTGCCCCTCCCATGTCCCCAGTCCCCTCCCAAATGCCTGCCCCTCCCATGTCCCCAGTCCCCTCCCCAGGCCTTGCCCCTCCCAAGTCCCTGCCCCTCCCATGTCCGCAGTCCCCTCCCATATCCCCAGTCCCCTCCCAAGTCCCTGCCCCTCCCAGGTCCCTAGTCCCCTCCCATGTCCCCAGTCCCCTCCCAAGTCCCCTGACCCTGCCATGTTCCCAGTCCCCTCCCCAGTCCCCTGCCCCTCCCATCTCCCCAGTCCCTGCCCCTCCCATTTCCACAGTCCCCTCCTTAGTCCCTGCCCTTCCCAAGTCCCCAGTCACTTCCCAAGTCCCCAGTCCCCCTCCCAAGTCCCTGACCCTCCCATGTTCCCAGTCCCCTCCCCAGTCCCTGCCCCTCCCAAGTCCCCTGCCCCTCCCATGTCCCCAGTCCCCTCCCATGATCCCTGTACCCTCCCTAGTCCCTTGCCCCTCCCATTTCCCCAGTCCCCTCCCCTGTCCCTGCCCCACCCAAGTCCCCAGTGACTTCCCAAGTCCCCAGTCCCCTCCCATGTCCCTGCCCCTCCCATATCCCCAGACCCCTCCAAACTGCCTGCCCCTCCCAAATCCCTAGCCCCTCCCATGCCAGGAGTCCCCTCCCATGTCCCCAGTCCCCTCCCAGTTCCCTGCCCCTCCCATGATCCCTGTCCCCTACCCCATCCCTGCCCCTCCCATGTCCCCAGTCCCCTCCCAACTGCCTACCCCTCCCACGTCCCTGCCCCTCCCATTTCCCCAGTCCCCTCCCCAGTCCCCCTGCCCCTCCCAAGTCCCCAGTCCCTTCCCAAGTCCCCAGTCCCCTCCCAAGTCCCTGCCCCTCCCATGTCCCCAGTCCCCTCCCCAGTCCCTGCCCCTCCAAAGTCCCTGCCCCTCCCATGTCCCCAGTCCCCTGCCATGTCCCCAGTCCTCTCCCAAGTCCCTGCCCCTCCCATGTTCCCAGTCCCCTCCCCAGTCCCTGCCCCTCCCATGTCCCCAGTCCCCTCCCTTTTCCCAGTCCTCTCCCAAGTCCCTGCCCCTCCCATTTTCCCAGTCCCCTCCCCAGTCCCTGCCCCTCCCATGTCCCCCGTCCCCTCCCAACTGCCTGCCCCTCCAAGTCCCTGGCCCTCCCAAATCCCTAGTCGCTTCCCATGTCCCCAGTCCCCTACCAAGTCCCTGCCCCTCCCATGTCCCCAGTCCCCTCCCCAGTCCCTGCCCCTCCCAAGTCCCTTCCCCCCCTGTCCCCTCCCCAGTCCCTGCCCCTCCCATGTCCCCAGTCCCCTCCCAACTGCCTACCCCTCCCAAGTCCCTGCCCCTCCCATTTCCCCACTCCCCTCCCCAGTCCCTGCCCTTCCCAAGTCCGCAGTCCCTTCCCAAGTCCCCAATCCCCTCCCAAGTCCCTGCCCCTCCCATGTCCCCAGTCCCCTCCCCAGTCCCTGCCCCTCCCAAGTCCCTGTCCCACCCATGTCCCCAGTCCCCCTCCCATGTCCCCAGTCCCCTCCCAATTCCCTGCCCCTCCCATGTCCCCAGTCCCCTCCCCCAGTCCCTGCCCCTCCAATGTCCACAGGCCCCTCCCAAGTCACTGCCCCTCCCATGTCCCCAGTCCCCTCCCAACTGCCTGCCCCTCCCAAGTCCCTCGTCCACTCCCATGTCCCCAGTCCCGTCCCAAGTCCCTGCCCCTCCCAGGTCCCTAGTCCCCTCCCAAGTCCCTGCGCCTCCCATGTCCACAGTCCCCTCCCCAGTCCCCGCCCCTTCCAAGACCCTGCCCCTCCCGTGTCCCCAGTCCCCTCCTAGCCCCTTCCCCTCCCAAGTCCCTAGTCCCCTCCCATGTCCCCAGTCCCCTCCCCAGTCCCTGCCCCTCCCAAGTCCCTGCCCCTCCCATGTTCCCTGTCCCCTCCCCCAGTCCCTGCCCCTCCCATGTCCCCAGTCCCCTCCCAAGTCTCTGCCCCTCCCATGTCCCCAGTCCCCTCCCCAGTCCCTGCCCTTCCCAAGTCCCTGCCCCTCCCATGTCCCCAGTCCCCCTCCCCAGTCCCTCCCCCTCCCAAGTCCCTGCCCCTCCCATGTCCCCCAGTCCCCTCCCCAGTCCCTGCCCCTCCAAAGTCCCTGCCCCTCCCATGTCCCCAGTCCCCTCCCATGTCCCCAGTCCTCTCCCAAGTCCCTGCCCCTCCCATGTTCCCAGTCCCCTCCCCAGTCCCTGCCCCTCCCATGTCCCCAGTCCCCTCCCTTTTCCCCAGTCCTCTCCCAAGTCCCTGCCCCTCCCATTTTCCCAGTCCCCTCTCCAGTCCCTGCCCCTCCCATGTCCCCCGTCCCCTCCCAACTGCCTGCCCCCTCCCAAGTCCCTGGCCCTCCCAAATCCCTAGTCGCTTCCCATGTCCCCAGTCCCCTACCAAGTCCCTGCCCCTCCCATGTCCCCAGTCCCCTCCCCAGTCCCTGCCCCTCCCAAGTCCCTTCCCCTCCCATGATCCCTGTCCCCACCCCAGTCCCTGCCCCTCCCATGTCCCCAGTCCCCTCCCAACTGCCTACCCCTCCCAAGTCCCTGCCCCTCCCATTTCCCCACTCCCCTCCCCAGTCCCTGCCCTTCCCAAGTCCGCAGTCCCTTCCCAAGTCCCCAATCCCCTCCCAAGTCCCTGCCCCTCCCATGTCCCCAGTCCCCTCCCCAGTCCCTGCCCCTCCCAAGTCCCTGTCCCACCCATGTCCCCAGTCCCCTTCCAGTTCCCCACTCCCCTCCCAAGTCCCTGCCCCCTCCCATGTCCCCAGTCCCCTCCCAACTGCCTGCCCCTCCCAAGTCCCTCGTCCACTCCCATGTCCCCAGTCCCGTCCCAAGTCCCTGCCCCTCCCAGGTCCCTAGTCCCCTCCCAAGTCCCTGCGCCTCCCATGTCCACAGTCCCCTCCCCAGTCCCCGCCCCTTCCAAGACCCCTGCCCCTCCCGTGTCCCCAGTCCCCTCCTAGTCCCTTCCCCTCCCAAGTCCCTAGTCCCCTCCCATGTCCCCAGTCCCCTCCCCAGTCCCTGCCCCTCCCAAGTCCCTGCCCCTCCCATGTTCCCTGTCCCCTCCCAAGTCCCTGCCCCTCCCATGTCCCCAGTCCCCTCCCAAGTCCCTGCCCCTCCCATGTCCCCAGTCCCCCTCCCCAGTCCCTCCCCCTCCCAAATCCCTGCCCCTCCCATGTCCGCAGTCCCCTCCCATGTCCCCAGTCCCCTCCCAGTTCCCTGCCCCTCCCATGTTCCCTGTCCCCTCCCCAGTCCCTGCCCTTCCCATGTCTCCAGTCCCCTCCCCAGTCCCTGCCCCTCCCAAGTCCCCAGTCCCCTCCCCAGTCCCTGCCCCTCCCATGTTCCCTGTCCCCTCCCAAGTCCCTGCCCCTCCCATGTCCCCAGTCCCCTCCCCAACTCCCTGGCCCTCCCAAGTACCTAGACCTCCCAGGTCCCTAGTCCCCTCCCATGTCCCCAGTCCCTTCCCAAGTCCCTGCCCCTCCCATGTCCCCAGTCCCCTCCCAAGTCCCTGCCCCTCCCAGGGCCCTAGTCCCCTCCCAAGTCCCTGCGCCTCCCTAGTCCACAGTCCCCTCCCCAGTCCCAGCCCCTCCCAAGTCCCTGCCCCTCCCAGGTCCCTAGTCCCCTCCCCAGTCCCTGCCCCTCCCAAGTCCCTGCCCCTCCCATGTCCCCCAGTCCCCTCCCATGTCCCCAGTCCCCTCCCAAGTCCCTGCCCCGCCCATGTTCCTAGTCCCCTCCCCAGTCCCTGCCCCTCCCATGTCCCCAGTCCCCTCCCAAATGCCTGCCCCTCCCATGTCCCCAGTCCCCTCCCCAGGCCTTGCCCCTCCCAAGTCCCTGCCCCTCCCATGTCCGCAGTCCCCTCCCATATCCCCAGTCCCCTCCCAAGTCCCTGCCCCTCCCAGGTCCCTAGTCCCCGCCCATGTCCCCAGTCCCCTCCCAAGTCCCTGACCCTGCCATGTTCCCAGTCCCCTCCCCAGTCCCTGCCCCTCCCATCTCCCCAGTCCCTGCCCCTCCCATTTCCACAGTCCCCTCCTTAGTCCCTGCCCTTCCCAAGTCCCCAGTCACTTCCCAAGTCCCCAGTCCCCTCCCCAGTCCCTGCCCCTCCCAAGTCGCTGCCCCCTCCCATGTCTCCAGTCCCCTCCCATGTCTCCAGTCCCCTCCCAAGTCCCTGACCCTGCCATGTTCCCAGTCCCCTCCCCAGTCCCAGCCCCTCCCATGTTCCCAGTCACCTCCCCAGTCCCTCCCCCTCCCATATCCACAGTCCCCTCCCAAGTCCCTGCCCCTCCCATGTCCCCAGTCCCCACCCAACTGCCTGCCCCTCCCAAGTCCCTGCCCCTCCCAAGTCCCTAGTCCCCTCCCAAGTCCCTGCCCCTCCCATGTCCACAGTCCCCTCCCAAGTCCCTGCCACTCCCAAGTACCCAGTCCTCTCCCAACTGCCTGCCCCTCCCAAGTCCCTGGGCCTCCCAAGTCACTAGTCCCCTCCCATGTCCCCAGTCCCTTCCCAAGTCCCTGTCCCTCCCAAGTCCCAAGTCCCCTCCCAAGTCCCTGAGCCTCCCATGTCCCCAGTCCCCTCCCCAGTCCCCGCCCCTCCCATGTCCCCAGTCCCCTCCCAACTGCCTGCCCCTCCCAAATCCCTAGCCCCTCCCATGCCAGGAGTCCCCTCCCATGTCCCCAGTCCCCTCCCAGTTCCCTGCCCCTCCCATGATCCCTGTCCCCTCCCCCGTCCCTGCCCCTCCCATGTCCCCAGTCCCCTCCCAACTGCCTACCCCTCCCAAGTCCCTGCCCCTCCCATTTCCCCAGTCCCCTCCCCAGTCCCTGCCCCTCCCAAGTCCCCAGTCCCTTCCCAAGTCCCCAGTCCCCTCCCAAGTCCCTGCCCCTCCCATGTCCCCAGTCCCCTCCCCAGTCCCTGCCCCTCCAAAGTCCCTGCCCCTCCCATGTCCCCAGTCCCCTCCCATGTCCCCAGTCCTCTCCCAAGTCCCTGCCCCCTCCCATGTTCCCAGTCCCCTCCCCAGTCCCTGCCCCTCCCAAGTCCCTGCCCCTCCCATGTCCCCAGTCCCCTCCCATGATCCCTGTACCCTCCCTAGTCCCTGCCCCTCCCATTTCCCCAGTCCCCTCCCCTGTCCCTGCCCCACCCAAGTCCCCAGTGACTTCCCAAGTCCCCAGTCCCCTCCCATGTCCCTGCCCCTCCCATATCCCCAGACCCCTCCAAACTGCCTGCCCCTCCCAAATCCCTAGCCCCTCCCATGCCAGGAGTCCCCTCCCATGTCCCCAGTCCCCTCCCAGTTCCCTGCCCCTCCCATGATCCCTGTCCCCTACCCCATCCCTGCCCCTCCCATGTCCCCAGTCCCCTCCCAACTGCCTACCCCTCCCACGTCCCTGCCCCTCCCATTTCCCCAGTCCCCTCCCCAGTCCCTGCCCCTCCCAAGTCCCCAGTCCCTTCCCAAGTCCCCAGTCCCCTCCCAAGTCCCTGCCCCTCCCATGTCCCCAGTCCCCTCCCCAGTCCCTGCCCCTCCAAAGTCCCTGCCCCTCCCATGTCCCCAGTCCCCTGCCATGTCCCCAGTCCTCTCCCAAGTCCCTGCCCCTCCCATGTTCCCAGTCCCCTCCCCAGTCCCTGCCCCTCCCATGTCCCCAGTCCCCTCCCTTTTCCCCAGTCCTCTCCCAAGTCCCTGCCCCTCCCATTTTCCCAGTCCCCTCCCCAGTCCCTGCCCCTCCCATGTCCCCCGTCCCCTCCCAACTGCCTGCCCCTCCCAAGTCCCTGGCCCTCCCAAATCCCTAGTCGCTTCCCATGTCCCCAGTCCCCTACCAAGTCCCTGCCCCTCCCATGTCCCCAGTCCCCTCCCCAGTCCCTGCCCCTCCCAAGTCCCTTCCCCTCCCATGATCCCTGTCCCCTCCCCAGTCCCTGCCCCTCCCATGTCCCCAGTCCCCTCCCAACTGCCTACCCCTCCCAAGTCCCTGCCCCTCCCATTTCCCCACTCCCCTCCCCAGTCCCTGCCCTTCCCAAGTCCGCAGTCCCTTCCCAAGTCCCCAATCCCCTCCCAAGTCCCTGCCCCTCCCATGTCCCCAGTCCCCTCCCCAGTCCCTGCCCCTCCCAAGTCCCTGTCCCACCCATGTCCCCAGTCCCCTCCCATGTCCCCAGTCCCCTCCCAATTCCCTGCCCCTCCCATGTCCCCAGTCCCCTCCCCAGTCCCTGCCCCTCCAATGTCCACAGGCCCCTCCCAAGTCACTGCCCCTCCCATGTCCCCCAGTCCCCTCCCAACTGCCTGCCCCTCCCAAGTCCCTCGTCCACTCCCATGTCCCCAGTCCCGTCCCAAGTCCCTGCCCCTCCCAGGTCCCTAGTCCCCTCCCAAGTCCCTGCGCCTCCCATGTCCACAGTCCCCTCCCCAGTCCCCGCCCCTTCCAAGACCCTGCCCCTCCCGTGTCCCCAGTCCCCTCCTAGCCCCTTCCCCTCCCAAGTCCCTAGTCCCCTCCCATGTCCCCAGTCCCCTCCCCAGTCCCTGCCCCTCCCAAGTCCCTGCCCCTCCCATGTTCCCTGTCCCCTCCCCAGTCCCTGCCCCTCCCATGTCCCCAGTCCCCTCCCAAGTCTCTGCCCCTCCCATGTCCCCAGTCCCCTCCCCAGTCCCTGCCCTTCCCAAGTCCCTGCCCCTCCCATGTCCCCAGTCCCCTCCCCAGTCCCTCCCCCTCCCAAGTCCCTGCCCCTCCCATGTCCCCAGTCCCCTCCCCAGTCCCTGCCCCTCCAAAGTCCCTGCCCCTCCCATGTCCCCAGTCCCCTCCCATGTCCCCAGTCCTCTCCCAAGTCCCTGCCCCTCCCATGTTCCCAGTCCCCTCCCCAGTCCCTGCCCCTCCCATGTCCCCAGTCCCCTCCCTTTTCCCCAGTCCTCTCCCAAGTCCCTGCCCCTCCCATTTTCCCAGTCCCCTCTCCAGTCCCTGCCCCTCCCATGTCCCCCGTCCCCTCCCAACTGCCTGCCCCTCCCAAGTCCCTGGCCCTCCCAAATCCCTAGTCGCTTCCCATGTCCCCAGTCCCCTACCAAGTCCCTGCCCCTCCCATGTCCCCAGTCCCCTCCCCAGTCCCTGCCCCTCCCAAGTCCCTTCCCCTCCCATGATCCCTGTCCCCACCCCAGTCCCTGCCCCTCCCATGTCCCCAGTCCCCCTCCCAACTGCCTACCCCTCCCAAGTCCCTGCCCCTCCCATTTCCCCACTCCCCTCCCCAGTCCCTGCCCTTCCAAGTCCGCAGTCCCTTCCCAAGTCCCCAATCCCCTCCCAAGTCCCTGCCCCTCCCATGTCCCCAGTCCCCTCCCCAGTCCCTGCCCCTCCCAAGTCCCTGTCCCACCCATGTCCCCAGTCCCCTTCCAGTTCCCCACTCCCCTCCCAAGTCCCTGCCCCTCCCATGTCCCCAGTCCCCTCCCCAGTCCCTGCCCCTCCAATGTCCACAGGCCCCTCCCAAGTCACTGCCCCTCCCATGTCCCCAGTCCCCTCCCAACTGCCTGCCCCTCCCAAGTCCCTCGTCCACTCCCATGTCCCCAGTCCCGTCCCAAGTCCCTGCCCCTCCCAGGTCCCTAGTCCCCTCCCAAGTCCCTGCGCCTCCCATGTCCACAGTCCCCTCCCAGTCCCCGCCCCTTCCAAGACCCTGCCCCTCCCGTGTCCCCAGACCACCCTTCCCTAGTCCCTTCCCCTCCCAAGTCCCTAGTCCCCTCCCATGTCCCCAGTCCCCTCCCCAGTCCCTGCCCCTCCCAAGTCCCTGCCCCTCCCATGTTCCCTGTCCCCTCCCCAGTCCCTGCCCCTCCCATGTCCCCAGTCCCCTCCCAAGTCCCTGCCCCTCCCATGTCCCCAGTCCCCTCCCCAGTCCCTCCCCCTCCCAAATCCCTGCCCCTCCCATGTCCGCAGTCCCCTCCCATGTCCCCAGTCCCCTCCCAGTTCCCTGCCCCTCCCATGTTCCCTGTCCCCTCCCCAGTCCCTGCCCTTCCCATGTCTCCAGTCCCCCTCCCCAGTCCCTGCCCCTCCCAAGTCCCCAGTCCCCTCCCCAGTCCCTGCCCCTCCCATGTTCCCTGTCCCCTCCCAAGTCCCTGCCCCCTCCCATGTCCCCAGTCCCCTCCCAACTCCCTGGCCCTCCCAAGTACCTAGACCTCCCAGGTCCCTAGTCCCCTCCCATGTCCCCAGTCCCTTCCCAAGTCCCTGCCCCTCCCATGTCCCCAGTCCCCTCCCAAGTCCCTGCCCCTCCCAGGGCCCTAGTCCCCTCCCAAGTCCCTGCGCCTCCCTAGTCCACAGTCCCCTCCCCAGTCCCAGCCCCTCCCAAGTCCCTGCCCCTCCCAGGTCCCTAGTCCCCTCCCCAGTCCCTGCCCCTCCCAAGTCCCTGCCCCTCCCATGTCCCCAGTCCCCCTCCCATGTCCCCAGTCCCCTCCCAAGTCCCTGCCCCGCCCATGTTCCTAGTCCCCCTCCCCAGTCCCTGCCCCTCCCATGTCCCCAGTCCCCTCCCAAATGCCTGCCCCTCCCATGTCCCCAGTCCCCTCCCCAGGCCTTGCCCCTCCCAAGTCCCTGCCCCTCCCATGTCCGCAGTCCCCTCCCATATCCCCAGTCCCCTCCCAAGTCCCTGCCCCTCCCAGGTCCCTAGTCCCCGCCCATGTCCCCAGTCCCCTCCCAAGTCCCTGACCCTGCCATGTTCCCAGTCCCCTCCCCAGTCCCTGCCCCTCCCATCTCCCCAGTCCCTGCCCCTCCCATTTCCACAGTCCCCTCCTTAGTCCCTGCCCTTCCCAAGTCCCCAGTCACTTCCAAGTCCCCAGTCCCCTCCCCAGTCCCTGCCCCTCCCAAGTCGCTGCCCCTCCCATGTCTCCAGTCCCCCTCCCATGTCTCCAGTCCCCTCCCAAGTCCCTGACCCTGCCATGTTCCCAGTCCCCTCCCCAGTCCCAGCCCCTCCCATGTTCCCAGTCACCTCCCCAGTCCCTCCCCCTCCCATATCCACAGTCCCCTCCCAAGTCCCTGCCCCTCCCATGTCCCCCAGTCCCCACCCAACTGCCTGCCCCTCCCAAGTCCCTGCCCCTCCCAAGTCCCTAGTCCCCTCCCAAGTCCCTGCCCCTCCCATGTCCACAGTCCCCTCCCAAGTCCCTGCCACTCCCAAGTACCCAGTCCTCTCCCAACTGCCTGCCCCTCCCAAGTCCCTGGGCCTCCCAAGTCACTAGTCCCCTCCCATGTCCCCAGTCCCTTCCCAAGTCCCTGTCCCTCCCAAGTCCCAAGTCCCCTCCCAAGTCCCTGAGCCTCCCATGTCCCCAGTCCCCTCCCCAGTCCCCGCCCCTCCCATGTCCCCAGTCCCCTCCCAACTGCCTGCCCCTCCAAATCCCTAGCCCCTCCCATGCCAGGAGTCCCCTCCCATGTCCCCAGTCCCCTCCCAGTTCCCTGCCCCTCCCATGATCCCTGTCCCCTCCCCCGTCCCTGCCCCTCCCATGTCCCCAGTCCCCCTCCCAACTGCCTACCCCTCCCAAGTCCCTGCCCCTCCCATTTCCCCAGTCCCCTCCCCAGTCCCTGCCCCTCCCAAGTCCCCAGTCCCTTCCCAAGTCCCCAGTCCCCTCCCAAGTCCCTGCCCCTCCCATGTCCCCAGTCCCCTCCCCAGTCCCTGCCCCTCCAAAGTCCCTGCCCCTCCCATGTCCCCAGTCCCCTCCCATGTCCCCAGTCCTCTCCCAAGTCCCTGCCCCTCCCATGTTCCCAGTCCCCTCCCCAGTCCCTGCCCCTCCCATGTCCCCAGTCCCCTCCCATTTCCCCAGTCCTCTCCCAAGTCCATGCCCCTCACATTTTCCCAGTCCCCTCCCCAGTCCCTGCCCCTCCCATGTCCCCAGTCCCCTCCCAACTGCCTGCCCCTCCCAAGTCCCTGGCCCTCCCAAGTCCCTAGTCCCTTCCCATGTCCCCAGTCCCCTCCCAAGTCCCTGCCCCTCCCATGTCCCCAGTCCCCTCCCCAGTCCCTGCCCCTCCCAAGTCCCTGCCCCTCCCATGATCCCTGTCCCCTCCCCAGTCCCTGCCCCTCCCATGTCCCCAGTCCCCTCCCAACTGCCTACCCCTCCCAAGTCCCTGCCCCTACAATTTCCCCAGTCCCCTCCCCTGTCCCTGCCCTTCCCAAGTCCGCAGTCCCTTCCCAAGTCCCCAATCCCCTCCCAAGTCCCTGACCCTCCCATGTCCCCAGTCCCCTCCCCAGTCCCTGCCCCCTCCCAAGTCCCTGTCCCACCCATGTCCCCAGTCCTCTCCCATGTCCCCAGTCCCCTCCCAATTCCCTGCCCCTCCCATGTCCCCAGTCCCCTCCCCAGTCCCTGCCCCTCCAATTTCCACAGGCCCCCTCCCATGTCCCCAGTCCCCTCCCAAGTCCCTGCGCCTCCCATGTCCACAGTCCCCTCCCCAGTCCCTGCCCCTTCCAAGACCCTGCCCCTCCCGTGTCCCCAGTCCCCCTCCCAGTCCCTTCCCCTCCCAAGTCCCTACTCCCCTCCCATGTTCCCAGTCCCCCTTCCCCCCCAGTCCCTGCCCCTCCCAGGTCCCAAGTCTTCTCCCAAGTCCCTGCCCCTCCCATGTTCCCAGTCCCCACCCCAGTCCCTGCCCCTCCCATGTCCCCAGTCCCCTCCCATGTCCCCAGTCCCCTCCCAAGTCCCTGCCCCTCCCAAGTCCGCAGTCCCCTCCCAATTCCCCAGTCCCCTCCCAAGTCCCTGCCCCTCCCAAGTCCACAGTCCCCTCCCAAATCCCTGCGCCTCCCATGTCCCCAGTCCCTGCCCCTCCCAGGTCCCAAGTCTTCTCCCAATTCCCCTTGCCCCTCCCATGTCCCCAGTCCCCTCCCCAGTCCCTGCCCCTCCCAAATCCCTGCCCCTCCCAGGTCCCAAGTCTTCTCCCAAGTCCCTGCCCCTCCCATGTTCCCAGTCCCCACCCCAGTCTCTGCCCCTCCCATGTCCCCAGTCCCCTCCCATGTCCCCACTCCCCTCCCAAGTCCCTGCCCCTCCCAAGTCCCTGCCCCTCCCAAGTCCGCAGTCCCCCTCCCAAGTCCCTGCCCCTCCCATGTCCCTAGTCCCCTCCCAACTGCCTGCCCCTCCCCAGTCCCTGCCCCTCCCAAATCCCTGCCCCTCCCATGTCCCGCAGTCCCCTCCCATGTCATGTCCCCAGTCCCCTCCTTCCCAGTCCCTGCCCCTCCCATTTCCCCAGTCCCCTCCCCAGTTCATGCCCCGCCCAAGTCCCCCAGTCCCCCTCCCAAGTCTCTGCCCCTCCCATGTCCCCAGTCCCCTCCCCAGTCCCTGCCCTTCCCAAGTCCCTGCCCCTCCCATGTCCCCAGTCCCCTCCCCAGTCCCTCCCCTTCCCAAGTCCCTGCCCCTCCCATGTTCCCTGTCCCCTCCCCAGTCCCTGCCCCTCCCATGTCCCCAGTCCCCTCCCAAGTCTCTGCCCCTCCCATGTCCCCAGTCCCCTCCCCAGTCCCTGCCCTTCCCAAGTCCCTGCCCCTCCCATGTCCCCAGTCCCCTCCCCAGTCCCTCCCCTTCCCAAGTCCCTGCCCCTCCCATGTTCCCAGTCCCCACCCCAGTCCCTGCCCCTCCCATGTCCCCAGTCCCCTCCCATGTCCCCAGTCCCCTCCCAAGTCCCTGCCCCTCCCAAGTCCCTGCCCCTCCCATGTCCACAGTCCCCTCCCAAGTCCCTGTGCCTCCCATGTCCCCAGTCCCCTCCCCAGTCCCTGCCCCTCCCAAGTCCGCAGTCCCCTCCCAAGTCCCTGCCACTCCCATGTCCCTAGTCCCCTCCCAACTGCCTGCCCCTCCCCAGTCCCTGCCCCTCCCAAATCCCTGCCCCTCCCATGTCCGCAGTCCCCTCCCATGTCATGTCCCCAGTCCCCTCCCCAGTCCCTGCCCCTCCCATTTCCCCAGTCCCCTCCCCAGTTCATGCCCCGCCCAAGTCCCCAGTCCCCTCCCAAGTCCCTGACCCTCCCATGTTCCCAGTCCCCTCCCCTCCCATGTCCCCAGTCCCCTCCCAAGTCCCTGCCCCTCCCATATTCCTAGTCCCCTCCCAACTGCCTGCCCCTCCCAAGTCCCTGGCCCTCCCAAGTCCTTAGTCCCTTCCCATGTCCCCAGTCCCCTCCCAAGTCCCAGCCCCTCCCATGTCCCCCAGTCCCCTCCCCAGTCCCTGCCCCTCCCAAATCCCTGCCCCTCCCAGGTCCCAAGACTTCTCCCGAGTCCCTGCCCCTCCCATGTTCCCAGTCCCCACCCCAGTCCCTGCCCCTCCCATGTCCCCAGTCCCCTCCCAAGTCCCCAGTCCTCTCCCAAGTCCCTGCCCCTCCCATGTCCACAGTCCCCTCCCAAGTCCCCAGTCCCCTCCCAAGTCCCTGCTCCTCCCATTTCCCCAGTCCCCTCCCTAGTCCCTGCCCCTCCCAAGTCCCTGCCCCTCCCAGGTCCCAAGTCTTCTCCCAAGTCCCTGCCCCTCCCATGTTCCCAGTCCCCACCCCAGTCCCTGCCCCTCCCATTTCCGCAGTCCCCTCCCAATTCCCCAGTCCCCTCCCAACTCCCTGCCCCTCCCAAGTCCACAGTCCCCTCCCAAGTTCCTGCGCCTCCCATGTCCCCAGTCCCCTCCCCAGTCCCTGCCCCTCCCAAATCCCTGCCCCTCCCAGGTCCCAAGTCTTCTCCCAAGTCCCTGACCCTCCCATGTTCCCAGTCCCCACCCCAGTCCCTGCCCCTTCCCTGCCCCTCCCATGTCCCCAGTCCCCTCCCATGTCCCCAGTCCCCACCCAAGTCCCTGCTCCTCCCAAGTCCCTGCCCCTCCCATGTCCACAGTCCCCTCCCAAGTCCCTGTGCCTCCCATGTCCCCAGTCCCCTCCCCAGTCCCTGCCCCTCCCAAGTCCTCAGTACCCTCCCAAGTCCCTGCCCCTCCCATGTCCCCAGTCCCCTCCCAACTGCCTGCCCCTCCCCAGTCCCTCCCCCTCCCAAATCCCTGCCCCTCCCATGTCCGCAGTCCCCTCCCATGTCATGTCCCCAGTCCCCTCCCATGTCACCAGTCCCCTCCCGAGTCCCTGCCCCTCCCATTTCCCCAGTCCCCTCCCCAGTTCATGCCTTGCCCAAGTCCCCAGTCCCCTCCCAAGTCCCTGACCCTCCCATGTTCCCAGTCCCCTCCCCTCCCATGTCCCCAGTCCCCTCCCAAGTCCCTGCCACTCCCATATTCCTAGTCCCCTCCCCAGTCCCTGCCCCTCCCATGTGCACAGTCCCCTCCCAACTGCCTGCCCCTCCCAAGTCCCTGGCCCTCCCAAGTCCCTGCCCCTCCCATGTCCCCAGTCCCCTCCCAAGTCCCAGCCCCTCCCAAATCCCTGCCCCTCCCAGGTCCCAAGTCTTCTCCCAAGTCCCTGCCCCTCCCATGTCCCCAGTCCCTTCCCATGTCCCCAGTCCCCTCCCAAGTCCCTGCCCCTCCCAAGTCCCTGCCCCTCCCATGTCCACTGTCCCCTCCCAAGTCCCCAGTCCCCTCCCAACTCCCTGCCCCTCCAAAGTCCACAGTCCCCTCCCAAATCCCTGCGCCTCCCATGTCCCCAGTCCCCTCCCCAGTCCCTGCCCCTCCCAAATCCCTGCCCCTCCCAGGTCCCAAGTCTTCTCCCAAGTCCCTGCCCCTCCCATGTTCCCAGTCCCCACCCCTGTCCCTGCCCCTCCCATGTCCCCAGTCCCCTCCCATGTCCCCAGTCCCCTCCCAAGTCCCTGCCCCTCCCAAGTCCGCAGTCCCCTCCCAATTCCCCAGTCCCCTCCCCTGTCCCTGCCCTTCCCAAGTCCGCAGTCCCTTCCCAAGTCCCCAATCCCCTCCCAAGTCCCTGACCCTCCCATGTCCCCAGTCCCCTCCCCAGTCCCTGCCCCTCCCAAGTCCCTGTCCCACCCATGTCCCCAGTCCTCTCCCATGTCCCCAGTCCCCTCCCAATTCCCTGCCCCTCCCATGTCCCCAGTCCCCTCCCCAGTCCCTGCCCCTCCAATTTCCACAGGCCCCTCCCATGTCCCCAGTCCCCTCCCAAGTCCCTGCGCCTCCCATGTCCACAGTCCCCTCCCCAGTCCCTGCCCCTTCCAAGACCCTGCCCCTCCCGTGTCCCCAGTCCCCTCCCAGTCCCTTCCCCTCCCAAGTCCCTACTCCCCTCCCATGTTCCCAGTCCCCTCCCCAGTCCCTGCCCCTCCCAGGTCCCAAGTCTTCTCCCAAGTCCCTGCCCCTCCCATGTTCCCAGTCCCCACCCCAGTCCCTGCCCCTCCCATGTCCCCAGTCCCCTCCCATGTCCCCAGTCCCCTCCCAAGTCCCTGCCCCTCCCAAGTCCGCAGTCCCCTCCCAATTCCCCAGTCCCCTCCCAAGTCCCTGCCCCTCCCAAGTCCACAGTCCCCTCCCAAATCCCTGCGCCTCCCATGTCCCCAGTCCCTGCCCCTCCCAGGTCCCAAGTCTTCTCCCAATTCCCTGCCCCTCCCATGTCCCCAGTCCCCTCCCCAGTCCCTGCCCCTCCCAAATCCCTGCCCCTCCCAGGTCCCAAGTCTTCTCCCAAGTCCCTGCCCCTCCCATGTTCCCAGTCCCCACCCCAGTCTCTGCCCCTCCCATGTCCCCAGTCCCCTCCCATGTCCCCACTCCCCTCCCAAGTCCCTGCCCCTCCCAAGTCCCTGCCCCTCCCAAGTCCGCAGTCCCCTCCCAAGTCCCTGCCCCTCCCATGTCCCTAGTCCCCTCCCAACTGCCTGCCCCTCCCCAGTCCCTGCCCCTCCCAAATCCCTGCCCCTCCCATGTCCGCAGTCCCCTCCCATGTCATGTCCCCAGTCCCCTCCCCAGTCCCTGCCCCTCCCATTTCCCCAGTCCCCTCCCCAGTTCATGCCCCGCCCAAGTCCCCAGTCCCCTCCCAAGTCTCTGCCCCTCCCATGTCCCCAGTCCCCTCCCCAGTCCCTGCCCTTCCCAAGTCCCTGCCCCTCCCATGTCCCCAGTCCCCTCCCCAGTCCCTCCCCTTCCCAAGTCCCTGCCCCTCCCATGTTCCCTGTCCCCTCCCCAGTCCCTGCCCCTCCCATGTCCCCAGTCCCCTCCCAAGTCTCTGCCCCTCCCATGTCCCCAGTCCCCTCCCCAGTCCCTGCCCTTCCCAAGTCCCTGCCCCTCCCATGTCCCCAGTCCCCTCCCCAGTCCCTCCCCTTCCCAAGTCCCTGCCCCTCCCATGTTCCCAGTCCCCACCCCAGTCCCTGCCCCTCCCATGTCCCCAGTCCCCTCCCATGTCCCCAGTCCCCTCCCAAGTCCCTGCCCCTCCCAAGTCCCTGCCCCTCCCATGTCCACAGTCCCCTCCCAAGTCCCTGTGCCTCCCATGTCCCCAGTCCCCTCCCCAGTCCCTGCCCCTCCCAAGTCCGCAGTCCCCTCCCAAGTCCCTGCCACTCCCATGTCCCTAGTCCCCTCCCAACTGCCTGCCCCTCCCCAGTCCCTGCCCCTCCCAAATCCCTGCCCCTCCCATGTCCGCAGTCCCCTCCCATGTCATGTCCCCAGTCCCCTCCCCAGTCCCTGCCCCTCCCATTTCCCCAGTCCCCTCCCCAGTTCATGCCCCGCCCAAGTCCCCAGTCCCCTCCCAAGTCCCTGACCCTCCCATGTTCCCAGTCCCCTCCCCTCCCATGTCCCCAGTCCCCTCCCAAGTCCCTGCCCCTCCCATATTCCTAGTCCCCTCCCAACTGCCTGCCCCTCCCAAGTCCCTGGCCCTCCCAAGTCCTTAGTCCCTTCCCATGTCCCCAGTCCCCTCCCAAGTCCCAGCCCCTCCCATGTCCCCAGTCCCCTCCCCAGTCCCTGCCCCTCCCAAATCCCTGCCCCTCCCAGGTCCCAAGACTTCTCCCGAGTCCCTGCCCCTCCCATGTTCCCAGTCCCCACCCCAGTCCCTGCCCCTCCCATGTCCCCAGTCCCCTCCCAAGTCCCCAGTCCTCTCCCAAGTCCCTGCCCCTCCCATGTCCACAGTCCCCTCCCAAGTCCCCAGTCCCCTCCCAAGTCCCTGCTCCTCCCATTTCCCCAGTCCCCTCCCTAGTCCCTGCCCCTCCCAAGTCCCTGCCCCTCCCAGGTCCCAAGTCTTCTCCCAAGTCCCTGCCCCTCCCATGTTCCCAGTCCCCACCCCAGTCCCTGCCCCTCCCATTTCCGCAGTCCCCTCCCAATTCCCCAGTCCCCTCCCAACTCCCTGCCCCTCCCAAGTCCACAGTCCCCTCCCAAGTTCCTGCGCCTCCCATGTCCCCAGTCCCCTCCCCAGTCCCTGCCCCTCCCAAATCCCTGCCCCTCCCAGGTCCCAAGTCTTCTCCCAAGTCCCTGACCCTCCCATGTTCCCAGTCCCCACCCCAGTCCCTGCCCCTCCCATGTCCCCAGTCCCCTCCCATGTCCCCAGTCCCCACCCAAGTCCCTGCTCCTCCCAAGTCCCTGCCCCTCCCATGTCCACAGTCCCCTCCCAAGTCCCTGTGCCTCCCATGTCCCCAGTCCCCTCCCCAGTCCCTGCCCCTCCCAAGTCCTCAGTACCCTCCCAAGTCCCTGCCCCTCCCATGTCCCCAGTCCCCTCCCAACTGCCTGCCCCTCCCCAGTCCCTCCCCCTCCCAAATCCCTGCCCCTCCCATGTCCGCAGTCCCCTCCCATGTCATGTCCCCAGTCCCCTCCCATGTCACCAGTCCCCTCCCGAGTCCCTGCCCCTCCCATTTCCCCAGTCCCCTCCCCAGTTCATGCCTTGCCCAAGTCCCCAGTCCCCTCCCAAGTCCCTGACCCTCCCATGTTCCCAGTCCCCTCCCCTCCCATGTCCCCAGTCCCCTCCCAAGTCCCTGCCACTCCCATATTCCTAGTCCCCTCCCCAGTCCCTGCCCCTCCCATGTGCACAGTCCCCTCCCAACTGCCTGCCCCTCCCAAGTCCCTGGCCCTCCCAAGTCCTTAGTCCCCTTCCCATGTCCCCAGTCCCCTCCCAAGTCCCAGCCCCTCCCAAATCCCTGCCCCTCCCAGGTCCCAAGTCTTCTCCCAAGTCCCTGCCCCTCCCATGTCCCCAGTCCCTTCCCATGTCCCCAGTCCCCTCCCAAGTCCCTGCCCCTCCCAAGTCCCTGCCCCTCCCATGTCCACTGTCCCCTCCCAAGTCCCCAGTCCCCTCCCAACTCCCTGCCCCTCCAAAGTCCACAGTCCCCTCCCAAATCCCTGCGCCTCCCATGTCCCCAGTCCCCTCCCCAGTCCCTGCCCCTCCCAAATCCCTGCCCCTCCCAGGTCCCAAGTCTTCTCCCAAGTCCCTGCCCCTCCCATGTTCCCAGTCCCCACCCCTGTCCCTGCCCCTCCCATGTCCCCAGTCCCCTCCCATGTCCCCAGTCCCCTCCCAAGTCCCTGCCCCTCCCAAGTCCGCAGTCCCCTCCCAATTCCCCAGTCCCCTCCCAAGTCCCTGCACCTCCCAAGTCCACAGTCCCCTCCCAAATCCCTGCGCCTCCCATGTCCCCAGTCCCTGCCCCTCCCAGGTCCCAAGTCTTCTCCCAATTCCCTGCCCCTCCCATGTCCCCAGTCCCCTCCCCAGTCCCTGCCCCTCCCAAATCCCTGCCCCTCCCAGGTCCCAAGTCTTCTCCCAAGTCCCTGCCCCTCCCATGTTCCCAGTCCCCACCCCAGTCTCTGCCCCTCCCATGTCCCCAGTCCCCTCCCATGTCCCCACTCCCCTCCCAAGTCCCTGCCCCTCCCAAGTCCCTGCCCCTCTTAAGTCCGCAGTCCCCTCCCAAGTCCCTGCCCCTCCCATGTCCCTAGTCCCCTCCCAACTGCCTGCCCCTCCCCAGTCCATGCCCCTCCCAAATCCCTGCCCCTCCCATGTCCGCAGTCCCCTCCCATGTCATGTCCCCAGTCCCCTCCCCAGTCCCTGCCCCTCCCATTTCCCCAGTCCCCTCCCCAGTTCATGCCCCGCCCAAGTCCCCAGTCCCCTCCCAAGTCTCTGCCCCTCCCATGTCCCCAGTCCCCTCCCCAGTAACTGCCCCTCCCAAGTCCCTGCCCCTCCCATGTTCCCTGTCCCCTCCCCAGTCCCTGCCCCTCCCATGTCCCCAGTCCCCTCCCAAGTCTCTGCCCCTCCGATGTCCCCAGTCCCCTCCCCAGTCCCTGCCCTTCCCAAGTCCCTGCCCCTCCCATGTCCCCAGTCCCCTCCCCAGTCCCTCCCCTTCCCAAGTCCCTGCCCCTCCCATGTTCCCAGTCCCCACCCCAGTCCCTGCCCCTCCCATGTCCCCAGTCCCCTCCCATGTCCCCAGTCCCCTCCCAAGTCCCTGCCCCTCCCAAGTCCCTGCCCCTCCCATGTCCACAGTCCCCTCCCAAGTCCCTGTGCCTCCCATGTCCCCAGTCCCCTCCCCAGTCCCTGCCCCTCCCAAGTCCGCAGTCCCCTCCCAAGTCCCTGCCACTCCCATGTCCCTAGTCCCCTCCCAACTGCCTGCCCCTCCCCAGTCCCTGCCCCTCCCAAATCTCTGCCCCTCCCATGTCCGCAGTCCCCTCCCATGTCATGTCCCCAGTCCCCTCCCCAGTCCCTGCCCCTCCCATTTCCCCAGTCCCCTCCCCAGTTCATGCCCCGCCCAAGTCCCCAGTCCCCTCCCAAGTCCCTGACCCTCCCATGTTCCCAGTCCCCTCCCCTCCCATGTTCCCAGTCCCCACCCCAGTCCCTGCCCCTCCCATGTCCCCAGTCCCCTCCCAAGTCCCCAGTCCTCTCCCAAGTCCCTGCCTTTCCCATGTCCACAGTCCCCTCCCAAGTCCCCAGTCCCCTCCCAAGTCCCTGCCCCTCCATGTCCACAGTCCCCTCCCAAGTCCCTGCTCCTCCCATTTCCCCAGTCCCCTCCCCAGTCCCTGCCCCTCCCAAGTCCCTGCCCCTCCCAGGTCCCAAGTCTTCTCCCAAGTCCCTGCCCCTCCCATGTTCCCAGTCCCCACCCCAGTCCCTGCCCCTCCCATTTCCGCAGTCCCCTCCCAATTCCCCAGTCCCCTCCCAACTCCCTGCCCCTCCCAAGTCCACAGTCCCCTCCCAAGTTCCTGCGCCTCCCATGTCCCCAGTCCCCTCCCCAGTCCCTGCCCCTCCCAAATCCCTGCCCCTCCCAGGTCCCAAGTCTTCTCCCAAGTCCCTGACCCTCCCATGTTCCCAGTCCCCACCCCAGTCCCTGCCCCTCCCATGTCCCCAGTCCCCTCCCATGTCCCCAGTCCCCACCCAAGTCCCTGCTCCTCCCAAGTCCCTGCCCCTCCCATGTCCACAGTCCCCTCCCAAGTCCCTGTGCCTCCCATGTCCCCAGTCCCCTCCCCAGTCCCTGCCCCTCCCAAGTCCTCAGTACCCTCCCAAGTCCCTGCCCCTCCCATGTCCCCAGTCCCCTCCCAACTGCCTGCCCCTCCCCAGTCCCTCCCCCTCCCAAATCCCTGCCCCTCCCATGTCCGCAGTCCCCTCCCATGTCATGTCCCCAGTCCCCTCCCATGTCACCAGTCCCCTCCCGAGTCCCTGCCCCTCCCATTTCCCCAGTCCCCTCCCCAGTTCATGCCTTGCCCAAGTCCCCAGTCCCCTCCCAAGTCCCTGCCCCTCCCATGTTCCCAGTCCCCATCCAGGTCCCTGCCCCTCCATGTCCCCAGTCCCTTCCCATGTCCCCAGTCCCCTCCCAAGTCCCTGCCCCTCCCAAGTCCCTGCCCCTCCCATGTCCACTGTCCCCTCCCAAGTCCCCAGTCCCCTCCAAAGTCCCTGCCCCTCCAAAGTCCACAGTCCCCTCCCAAATCCCTGCGCCTCCCATGTCCCCAGTCCCCTCCCCAGTCCCTGCCCCTCCCAAATCCCTGCCCCTCCCAGGTCCCAAGTCTTCTCCCAAGTCCCTGCCCCTCCCATGTTCCCAGTCCCCACCCCAGTCCCTGCCCCTCCCATGTCCCCAGTCCCCTCCCATGTCCCCAGTCCCCTCCCAAGTCCCTGCCCCTCCCAAGTCCGCAGTCCCCTCCCAATTCCCCAGTCCCCTCCCAAGTCCCTGCCCCTCTCAAGTCCACAGTCCCCTCCCAAATCCCTACGCCTCCCATGTCCCCAGTCCCTGCCCCTCCCAGGTCCCAAGTCTTCTCCCAAGTCCCTGCCCCTCCCATGTCCCCAGTCCCCTCCCCAGTCCCTGCGCCTCCCAAATCCCTGCCCCTCCCAGGTCCCAAGTCTTCTCCCAAGTCCCTGCCCCTCCCATGTTCCCAGTCCCCACCTCAGTCTCTGCCCCTCCCATGTCCCCAGTCCCCTCCCATGTCCCCACTCCCCTCCCAAGTCCCTGACCCTCCCAAGTCCCTGCCCCTCCCAAGTCCGCAGTCCCCTCCCAAGTCCCCTGCCCCTCCCATGTCCCTAGTCCCCTCCCAACTGCCTGCCCCTCCCCAGTCCCTGCCCCTCCCAAATCCCTGCCCCTCCCATGTCCGCAGTCCCCTCCCAATTCATGTCCCCAGTCCCCTCCCCAGTCCCTGCCCCTCCCATTTCCCCAGTCCCCTCCCCAGTTCATGCCCCGCCCAAGTCCCCAGTCCCCTCCCAAGTCCCTGCCCCTCCCATGTCCCTAGTCCCCTCCCAACTGCCTGCCCCTCCCCAGTCCCTGCCCCTCCCAGATCCCTGCCCCTCCCATGTCCGCAGTCCCCTCCCATGTCATGTCCCCAGTCCCCTCCCCGGTCCCTGCCCCTCCCATGTTTCCATTCCCCTCCCCAGTCCCTGCCCCTCCCATGTCCCCAGTCCCCTCCCATGTCCCCAGTCCCCTTCCAAGTCCCTGCCCCGCCCATGTTTCCAGTCCCCTCCCCAGTCCCTGCCCCTCCCATGTCCCCACTCCCCTTCCAGTTCCCCACTCCCCTCCCAAGTCCCTGCCCCTCCCATGTTCCCTGTCCCATCCCCAGTCCCTGCCCCTCCAATGTGCCCAGTCCCCTCCCAAGTCCCTGCCACTCCCATGTCCCCAGTCCCCTCCCTAGTCCCTGCCCCTCTCAAGTCCCTGCCCCTTACCCCATGTCCCCAGTCCCCTCCCCAGTCCCTCCCCCTCCCAAATCCCTGCCCCTCCCATGTCCGCAGTCCACTCCCATGACCCCAGTCCCCTCCCAGTTCCCCACTCCCCTCCCAAGTCCCTGCCCCGCCCATGTTTCCAGTCACCTCCCCAGTCCCTGCCCCTCCCATGTCCCCAGTCCCCTCCCAGTTCCCCACTCCCCTCCCAAGTCCCCAGTCCCCTCCCCAGTCCCTGCCCCTCCCATGTCCCCAGTCCCCTCCCTCGTCCCTGCCCCTCCCATGAACCCTGTCCCCTCCCCAGTCCCTGCCCCTCCCATGTCCGTAGTCCCCTCCCAACTGCCTGCCCCTCCCAAGTCCCTGCCCCTCCCATTTCCCCAGTCCCCTCCCCAGTCCCTGCCCCTCCCAAGTCCCCAGTCCCCTCCCATGTCACTGCCCCTCCCATGTCCCCAGTCCTCTCCCACCTGCCTGCCCCTCCCAAGTCCCTCCCCCTCCCAGGTCCCTAGTCCCCGCCCAAGTCCCTGAGCCTCCCATGTCCACAGTCACCTCCCCAGTCCCTGCCCCTCCCAAGTCCCTGCCCCTCCCATGTCCCCAGTCCCCTCCCCAGTCCCTTACCTTCCCAATTGCCCAGTCCCTTCCCAAGTCCCCAGTCCCCTCCAAAGTCCCTGACCTTCCCATGTTCCCAGTCCCCTCCCCAGTCCCTGCCCCTCCCAAGTGCCTGCCCCTCCCATGTCCCCAGTCCCCTCCCATGTCCCCAGTCCCCTCCCAAGTCCCTGACCCTGCCATGTTCCCAGTCCCCTCCCCAGTCCCTGCCCCTCCCATGTTCCCAGTCCCCTCCCCAGTCCCTCCCCCTCCCATGTCCACAATGCCCTCCCAAGTCACTGCCCCTCCCAATCCCTGCCCCTCCCAAGTCCCTAGTCCCCTCCCATGTCCCCAGTCCCTTCCAAGTCCCTCCCCTCCCAAGTCCCTGCCCCTCCCAGGTCCCAAGTCCCCTCCCAAGTCCCTGAGCCTCCCATGTCCCCAGTCCCCTCCCCAGTCCCTGCCCCTCCCATCTCCCCAGTCCCTGCCCCTCCCATTTCCACAGTCCCCTCCTTAATCCCTGCCCTTCCCAAGTCCCCAGTCACCTCCCAAGTCCCCAGTCCCCTCCCAAGTCCCTGACCCTCCCATGTTCCCAGTCCCCTCCCCAGTCCCTGCCCCTCCCAAGTCCCTGCCCCTCCCATGTCCCCAGTCCCCTCCCATGATCCCTGTCCCCTCCCTAGTCCCCTGCCCCTCCTATTTCCCCAGTCCCCTCCCCTGTCCCTGCCCCACCCAAGTCCCCAGTGACTTCCCAAGTCCCCAGTCCCCTCCCCAGTCCCTGCCCCTCCCATATCCCCAGACCCCTCCCAACTGCCTGCCCCTCCCAAATCCCTAGCCCCTCCCATGCCAGCAGTCCCCTCCCATGTCCCCAGTCCCCTCCCAGTTCCCTGCCCCTCCCATGATCCCTGTCCCCTACCCCATCCCTGCCCCTCCCATGTCCCCAGTCCCCTCCCAACTGCCTACCCCTCCCACGTCCCTGCCCCTCCCATTTCCCCAGTCCCCTCCCCAGTCCCTGCCCCTCCCAAGTCCCCAGTCCCTTCCCAAGTCCCCAGTCCCCTCCCAAGTCCCTGCCCCTCCCATGTCCCCAGTCCCCTCCCCAGTCCCTGCCCCTCCAAAGTCCCTGCCCCTCCCATGTCCCCAGTCCCCTCCCATGTCCCCAGTCCTCTCCCAAGTCCCTGCCCCTCCCATGTTCCCAGTCCCCTCCCCAGTCCCTGCCCCTCCCATGTCCCCAGTCCCCTCCCTTTTCCCCAGTCCTCTCCCAAGTCCCTGCCCCTCCCATTTTCCCAGTCCCCTCCCCAGTCCCTGCCCCTCCCATGTCCCCCGTCCCCTCCCAACTGCCTGCCCCTCCCAAGTCCCTGGCCCTCCCAAATCCCTAGTCGCTTCCCATGTCCCCAGTCCCCTACCAAGTCCCTGCCCCTCCCATGTCCCCAGTCCCCTCCCCAGTCCCTGCCCCTCCCAAGTCCCTTCCCCTCCCATGATCCCTGTCCCCTCCCCAGTCCCTGCCCCTCCCATGTCCCCCAGTCCCCTCCCAACTGCCTACCCCTCCCAAGTCCCTGCCCCTCCCATTTCCCCACTCCCCTCCCCAGTCCCTGCCCTTCCCAAGTCCGCAGTCCCTTCCCAAGTCCCCAATCCCCTCCCAAGTCCCTGCCCCTCCCATGTCCCCAGTCCCCCTCCCCAGTCCCTGCCCCTCCCAAGTCCCTGTCCCACCCATGTCCCCAGTCCCCTCCCATGTCCCCAGTCCCCTTCCAATTCCCTGCCCCTCCCATGTCCCCAGTCCCCTCCCCAGTCCCTGCCCCTCCAATGTCCACAGGCCCCTCCCAAGTCACTGCCCCTCCCATGTCCCCAGTCCCCTCCCAACTGCCTGCCCCTCCCAAGTCCCTCGTCCACTCCCATGTCCCCAGTCCCGTCCCAAGTCCCTGCCCCTCCCAGGTCCATAGTCCCCTCCCAAGTCCCTGCGCCTCCCATGTCCACAGTCCCCTCCCCAGTCCCGGCCCCTTCCAAGACCCTGCCCCTCCCGTGTCCCCCAGTCCCCTCCTAGTCCCTTCCCCTCCCAAGTCCCTAGTCCCCTCCCATGTCCCCAGTCCCCTCCCCAGTCCCTGCCCCTCCCAAGTCCCTGCCCCTCCCATGTTCCCTGTCCCCTCCCCAGTCCCTGCCCCTCCCATGTCCCCAGTCCCCCTCCCAAGTCTCTGCCCCTCCGATGTCCCCAGTCCCCTCCCCAGTCCCTGCCCTTCCCAAGTCCCTGCCCCTCCCATGTCCCCAGTCCCCTCCCCAGTCCCTCCCCCTCCCAAATCCCTGCCCCTCCCATGTCCGCAGTCCCCTCCCATGTCCCCAGTCCCCTCCCAGTTCCCTGCCCCTCCCATGTTCCCTGTCCCCTCCCCAGTCCCTGCCCTTCCCATGTCTCCAGTCCCCTCCCCAGTCCCTGCCGCTCCCAAGTCCCCAGTCCCCTCCCCAGTCCCTGCCCCTCCCATGTTCCCTGTCCCCTCCCAAGTCCCTGCCCCTCCCATGTCCCCAGTCCCCTCCCAACTCCCTGGCCCTCCCAAGTACCTAGACCTCCCAGGTCCCTAGTCCCCTCCCATGTCCCCAGTCCCTTCCCAAGTCCCTGCCCCTCCCATGTCCCCAGTCCCCTCCCAAGTCCCTGCCCCTCCCAGGGCCCTAGTCCCCTCCCAAGTCCCTGCGCCTCCCTAGTCCACAGTCCCCTCCCCAGTCCCAGCCCCTCCCAAGTCCCTGCCCCTCCCAGGTCCCTAGTCCCCTCCCCAGTCCCTGCCCCTCCCAAGTCCCTGCCCCTCCCATGTCCCCAGTCCCCTCCCATGTCCCCAGTCCCCTCCCAAATGCCTGCCCCTCCCATGTCCCCAGTCTCCTCCCCAGTCCTTGCCCCTCCCAAGTCCCTGCCCCTCCCATGTCCGCAGTCCCCTCCCATATCCCCAGTCCCCTCCCAAGTCCCTGCCCCTCCCAGGTCCCTAGTCCCCGCCCATGTCCCCAGTCCCCTCCCAAGTCCCTGACCCTGCCATGTTCCCAGTCACCTCCCCAGTCCCTGCCCCTTCCATCTCCCCAGTCCCTGCCCCTCCCATTTCCACAGTCCCCTCCTTAGTCCCTGCCCTTCCCAAGTCCCCAGTCACTTCCCAAGTCCCCTCCCAAGTCCCCTGACCCTCCCATGTTCCCAGTCCCCTCCCCAGTCCCTGCCCCTCCCATGTTCCCAGTCACCTCCCCAGTCCCTCCCCCTCCCATGTCCACAGTCCCCTCCCAAGTCCCTGCCCCTCCCATGTCCCCAGTCCCCACCCAACTGCCTGCCCCTCCCAAGTCCCTGCCCCTCCCAAGTCCCTAGTCCCCTCCCAAGTCCCTGCCACTCCCAAGTACCCAGTCCTCTCCCAAGTCCCTGCCACTCCCAAGTACCCAGTCCTCTCCCAACTGCCTGCCCCTCCCAAGTCCCTGGGCCTCCCAAATCACTAGTCCCCTCCCATGTCCCCAGTCCCTTCCCAAGTCCCTGTCCCTCCCAAGTCCCAAGTCCCCTCCCAAGTCCCTGAGCCTCCCATGTCCCCAGTCCCCTCCCCAGTCCCCGCACCTCCCATGTCCCCAGTCCCCTCCCAACTGCCTGCCCCTCCCAAATCCCTAGCCCCTCCCATGCCAGGAGTCCCCTCCCATGTCCCCAGTCCCCTCCCAGTTCCCTGCCCCTCCCATGATCCCTGTCCCCTCCCCCGTCACTGCCCCTCCCATGTCCCCAGTCCCCTCCCAACTGCCTACCCCTCCCAAGTCCCTGCCCCTCCCATTTCCCCAGTCCCCTCCCCAGTCCCTGCCCCTCCCAAGTCCCCAGTCCCTTCCCATGTCCCCAGTCCCCTCCCAAGTCCCTGCGCCTCCCATGTCCACAGTCCCCTCCCCAGTCCCTGCCCCTTCCAAGACCCTGCCCCTCCCGTGTCCCCACTTCCCCTCCCAGTCCCTTCCCCTCCCAAGTCCCTAGTCCCCTCCCATGTCCCCAGTCCCCCTCCCCAGTCCCTGCCCCTCCCAAGTCCCTGCCCCTCCCATGTTCCCAGTCCCCTCCCCAGTCCCTGCCCCTCCCATGTCCCCAGTCCCCTCCCAAGTCTCTGCCCCTCCCATGTCCCCAGTCCCCTCCCCAGTCCCTGCCCTTCCCAAGTCCCTGCCCCTCCCATGTCCCCAGTCCCCTCCCCAGTCCCTGCCCTTCCCATGTCCCCAGTCCCCTCCCCAGTCCCTGCCCCTCCCAAGTCCCCAGTCCCCTCCCAAGTCCCTGACCCTCCCATGTTCTTAGTCCCCTCCCCAGTCCCTGCCCCTTCCATGTCCCCAGTCCCCTCCCAAGTCCCCAGTCTCCTCCCAAGGCCCTACCCCTCCCATGTTCCCAGTCCCCTCCCCAGTCCCTGCCCCTCCCATGTTCACAGTCCCCTCCCACCTCACTGCCCCTCCCATGTCCACAGTCCCCTCCCACCTACCTGCCCCTCCCAAGTCCCTCGTCCCCTCCCATGTCCCCAGTGCCCTCCCAACTGCCTGCCCCTCCCAAGTCCCTGGCCCTCCCAAGTCCCTAGTCCCTTCCCATGTCCCCAGTCCCCTCCCAAGTCCCTGCCCCTCCCATGTCCCCAGTCCCCTCCCCAGTCCCTGCCCCTCCCAAGTCCCTGCCCCTCCCATGTTCCCAGTCCCCTCCCCAGTCCCTGCCCCTCCCATGTCCACAGTCCCCCTCCCAACTAACTGTCCCTTCCATGTCCCCAGTCCCCTCCAACCTACCTGCCTCTCCCAAGTCCCTCGTCCCCTCCCATGTGCCCAGTCCCCTCCCAAGTCCCTGCCCCTCCAAAGTTCCTGCCCCTCCCAGGTCCCTAGTCCCGGCCCAAGTCCCTGAGCCTCCCCTGTCCCCAGTCCCCTCCCCAGTCCCTGCCCTTCCCATTTCCACAGTCCCCTCCTTAGTCCCTGCCCTTCCTAAGTCCCCAGTCACTCCCCAAGTCCCCCAGTCCCCTCCCAAGTCCCTGACCCTCCCATGTTCCCAGTCCCCTCCCCAGTCCCTGCCCCTCCCAAGTCCCTGTCCCACCCATGTCCCCAGTCCCCTCCCATGTCCCCCAGTCCCCTCCCAATTCCCTGCCCCTCCCATGTCCCCAGTCCCCTCCCCAGTCCCTGCCCCTCCAATGTTCACAGGCCCCTCCCAAGTCACTGCCCCTCCCATGTCCCCAGTCCCCTCCCAACTGCCTGCCCCTCCCAAGTCCCTCGTCCCCTCCCATGTCCCGAGTCCCGTCCCAAGTCCCTGCCCCTCCAGGTCCCTAGTTCCCTCCAAGTCCCTGCGCCTCCCATGTCCACAGTCCCCTCCCCAGTACCTGCCCCTTCCAAGACCCTGCCCCTCCCGTGTCCCCAGTCCCCTCCCAGTCCCTTCCCCTCCCAAGTCCCTAGTCCCCTCCCATGTCCCCAGTCCCCTCCCCAGTCCCTGCCCCTCCCAAATCCCTGCCCCTCCCATGTCCGCAGTCCCCTCCCATGTCCTCAGTACCCTCCCAGTTCCCTGCCCCTCCCATGTTCCCTGTCCCCTCCCCAGTCCCTGCCCTTCCCATGTCCCCAGTCCCCTCCCCAGTCCCTTCCCCTCCCAAGTCCCCAGTCCCCTCCCAAGTCCCTGACCCTCCCATGTTCTTAGTCCCCTCCCCAGTCCCTGCCCCTCCCATGTCCCCAGTCCCCTCCCAAGTCCCCAGTCTCCTCCCAAGTCCCTACCCCTCCCATGTTCCCAGTCCCCTCCCCAGTCCCTGCCCCTCCCATGTTCACAGTCCCCTCCCACCTCACTGCCCCTCCCATGTCCACAGTCCCCTCCCACCTACCTGCCCCTCCCAAGTCCCTCGTCCCCTCCCATGTGCCCAGTCCCCTCCCAAGTTCCTGCCCCTCCCAAGTCCCTGCCCCTCCCTGGTCCCTAGTCCCCTCCCAAGTCCCTGCCCCTCCCATGTCCCCAGTCCCCTCCCAAGTCCCTGCCCCTCCCATTTCCACAGTCCCCTCCTTAGTCCCTGCCCTTCCCAAGTCCCCAGTCACTTCCCAAGTCCCCAGTCCCCCTCCCAAGTCCCTGACCCTCCCATGTTCCCAGTCCCCTCCCCAGTCCCTGCCCCTCCCAAGTCCCTGCCCATCCCATGTCCACAGTCCCCTCCCAAGTCCCTGCCCCTCCCATGTCCCAAGTCCCCTCCCAACTACCTGCCCCTCCCAAGTCCCTGCCCCTACCAAGTCCCTGCCCCTCCTGTGTCCCCAGTCCCCTCCCAGTCCCTTCCCCTCCCAAGTCCCTAGTCCCCTCCCATGTCCCCAGTCCCCTCCCCAGTCCCTGCCCCTCCCAATTCCCTGCCCCTCCCATGTCCACAGTCCCCTCCCCAGTCCCTGCCCCTTCCATGTCCCCAGTCCCCCTCCCCAGTCCCTGCCCCTCCCAAGTCCCTGCCCCTCCCATGTCCCCAGCCCCTCCCCCCGTCCCTGCCCCTCCCAGGTCCCTGCCCCTCCCATGTTCCCTGTCCCCTCCCCAGTCCCCGCCCCTCCCATGTCCCCAGTCCCCTCCCAACTGCCTGCCCCTCCCAAGTCCCTGCCCCTCCCATTTCCCCAGACCACTCCCCAGTCCCTGCCCCTCCCAAGTCCCCAGTCCCCTCCCAAGTCCCTGACCCTCCCATGTTCCCAGTCCCCTCCCCAGTCCCTGTCCCTATCATGTCCCCAGTCCCCTCCCAAGTCCCCAGTCTCCTCCCAAGTCCCTGCCCCTCCCATGTCCCCAGTCCCCTCCCACCTGCCTGCCCCTCCCAAATCCCTCGTCCCCTCCCATGTCCCAAGTCCCCTCCCAAGTCCCTGCCCCTCCCAAGTCCCTGCCTCTCCCATGTCCCCAGTCCCCTCCCCAGTCCCTGCCACTCCCAAGTCCCTGCCCCTCCCATTTCCCCAGTCCTCTCCCCAGTCCCTGCCCCTCCCAAGTCCCCAGTCCCTTCCCAAGTCCCCAGTCTGCTCCCAAGT
>JAUMJM010000448.1:0-26519 GCA_033558235.1 Neomorphus geoffroyi
CATGCACGCTCCTGCACACCCCACATGCTCTTGCACACCCCCGCACGTCGTCGCACACCCCCTGCAAGCCCTCGCTTACTCCATGTGTTCTTGCACGTCCCTCCTGCTCTCCCCCAGCCCCGCTGGCTCTTGCACGCCCTTGCACGCCCTTGCACGCCCTTGCACGCTCCTCCCGTTCTCTCCCAGCCCTCCCCCACGCTGCGAGCTCCTGGGGGGGGCTGCAGCCCTTGCCCCCCCCCACCCCTGCGCAGGGGGTGCGGGCTCAGGTGTGTTTCTCTCAACAGGGTCCGGCCCGGGATGCTGCGTGGCACTGAGCACTGAGGTGGGCGCCATGGGGCGCGCGTCCTAACCCTGCGCCGTGGCCCCCCCGCGCGTGGCACCGGTGGCAGAGCCCACTCGGTCGGTGCTGAGCGCTCCTTGATGGAATTGCGGTGAATGGAACAGAAGCCCAGCACCCTGGACCCGCTGTCGGAGCCAGAGGACACCCGGTGAGCCACCACCCCGTGCCCACGCTGGCACTGCCACGGCGGCCGCCCCTGTGTCACTGTGCCCCGCGTGTCCCCCTGTGTCCCCGTGCCCGGAGTGTCCCCGTGCATCCCTGCGTGGCCTCGTATGTGTCCGTGCCCTGTGTCTCCCGGTGCCCTGTGCATCCTTGTGCCTTGTGTGTCCTCAAGTGTCCCCACGCCTGGCACATCCCTGTGCCCTGGGTGTCCCCACACATCCCTGCGTGGTCACGTACGGGTTCGTGCCCCTTCTGTCCCCCATACCCTGTGTGTCCCCTACGTGTCTGTGCCCTTGTGTCTCCGTACCCGCTGTGTCCCCCTGTGTCCCCATGCCCTGGCTGTCCCTCTGCACCCCTGTTCTCATGTCCCTGCTCATGCCCCCGTATCCTAACTCGTACCCATGTCCCCCTGTGCCCCTACTTGTGCCCATGCCTCCATGTCGCCAGTTTATGCCCGTGTCCCCACTCGTGCCCACGTCCCTGTGTCCCCACTTGTGCTCATACCCCCACGTCCCAATGTCCCCTACTCGTGCCCACGTCCCCCCTCATGCCCATGTCCCCACATCCCCACTTGTGCCCCCATGCCCCCACTTGTGCCCCATGTCCCCGTTTGTGCCCATGTCCCCATGCCCCCTACTCATGCCCCATGTCCACATTCGTCCCCATGTCCCCATGCCCCCACTCGTGCCCCATGTCCCCATTTGTCCCCATGCCCCCACTCGTGCCCCGTGTCCCCATTTGTGCCCATGTCCCCATGCCCCCACTCGTGCCCCATGTCCCCATTCGTCCCCATGCCCCCACTCGTGCCCCCATGCCCCACTCATCCCCGTGCCCCCGCCCCCCCCCCAGCCGCCCCTTGCCCGGGCGCCCCCTCCCTTGGGCTATTTCGGGGGGGGGGTGGGGGTGGGGGTGTCACCCTGTCTCACGTTGCCGGGGGGGGGGGGGATGGGGGGGGGGGGGGACACCCACCCACAGCCTTGGGGTCACCTTGTGCTGGAGCCCCCCCCCCCCCAGCCGCTCTGCTGGAGCTGGGGCTGCAGGACCCTGCCCCCCCCGCCCCCAGGTGCCCATCCCCGTGGCCTCGGGCCCCCCCTGCCCAGCGGGACCCCCGCCGCCTGCCATTGGCTCAGCCCCGCTGATGTCACTTCCCTGCTGAGCCCAAAGGACATTTTGTCTTTGACTGTAAATGAGCCCCTCCCCCACCCCCCTCCCCCCCTTCCCTGCCCCTTCCCTGCCCCTCCCCCACCCACCCTTCCCTTCTCGCCCCCCCCTTTCCCTTCCCCCCTCCCCGATTTCCCTTTCCCCCTCCTTTCCCTTCTCCCCCCTGCCCTTTTCTTCCCCTTTTCCTTCCCCCCCCTTTTCCCTTCCCCCTTCTTTCCTTCTTGCCCCCCCTTTCCCTTCCCCCCCCCCCCGCTTTCCCCCCTTCCCCCCCCCCCCCCCCCTTTCCCTTCCCCCTCCTTCCCTTATTCCCCCCCCTTCCCTTCCCCCCTTTCCCTTCCCCCCCCTTCCCTTTCCCTTATTGCCCCCCCTTTCCCTTTTTGCTCCCCTTATCCTCCTCCCCCCCTTTCCCTTCTCCCCCCCCCCAGTCCCAGCTCAGCCCCCCCCAGGCAATGCCACGTCCCAAGCTGGGGGTCCCCAGTGCCCTCACCTCACCCTGCACCCATGGGTCCCTGCCCTGGCACCGCAGTGCCAGACTCCACACTGCCCAGAGCCCCGGCTTGTGGGGATATGGGGGGCTGGGGGGGGGCATGGGGGGGCATGGGGGCACCGTCCCAGCCTGCCCCCCCCCCCCGCAGGTGGCTGGATGGCAAGCGCAAAAGAAAAGGAAGCCAATGTTTGGTGAAGAGCAGCATGTCAGGTATGCCACCCCCCCCCATGCCCCCCTGGCACCCCTCGGCACTGCCAGGCACCCCCAGGTCCCCTTGGTGCTCTGAGTCCCTGCTGAGCACCCCAAGGTCCCCTTTGCACCCCACATCCTCACCGGGTTCCTGCCTGCATCCCGTGGGCACCCCGTGTCCTTTGCTGGGCACCCCAGTGTCCCCTGGCCTCCCCATGTCCTTCCTGGGCACCCATGTTCCTTGATGGGCACCCCAGGGTCCCCTGGTTACCCCGTGTCCCTTGGTGGGCACCCCCCTGCCCCTGGCCACGCCAGAGTCCCCTGGCCACCCCATGTTCCTTGGTTGGCACCCCAGTGTCCCCTGGCCACCCCGTGTCCTTCCTGGGCACCCCATGTCCGTTGCCGGGCACCCCAGTGTCCCTTGCCAGGCACCCCAGTGTCCCCTGGCCACCCCATGTCCTTCCTGGGCACCCCATGTCCATTGCCGGGCACCCCAGTGTCCCCTGGCCACCCCACTCTCCTGTCCCCCCATCACCCCACATCCCTGCTGGGTCCCCAAGACGCCACATTCCCACTGGGACCCCAAGCACCCATGTGTCCCCCCCCCGCAGGTGCCCGTCCCCCCTGTGCCCCGTGGCCGTGGGTCGGGCGGGAGTGACGCTATCGTGGCGGCGCCACCTGGGGTGGGAGATAAGGGGGGCCCTGCGGGCGCTGCCCCCCAGCCCTGCCCCATTCCCCAGCGGGGAGCGGCCGGGATCTGCTGGGCGAGGAGGGGCCCCTGGAGGGACCCGGGCATCCGGCTGGCAGCCCATCCCTCTGGCACCCCTTTCAGCTCGGGGGAGGGCACACACAACCTGGGCACCCCACCCCTGGCATCCAGCACCCACAGGGGGTGGGCTCTCGGGGTGCCCACGCCTGGATTTGCTCCGTTCTAGTGGGGTGCTGGGATCCTGGGCACCCCCCCATGTGGGGTGGGTGCAGCGAGCCTCAGTTTCCCCGTGAGATCAGTGAGGGGGGGGGGTTGGGGGTGTGGGGGGGGTCTGGTCCCTGGGATGCCAGGCTGCGGACCCCGGATAAAAGCGGGCACAGTGGGCCATTGTGTGCCAGAGGGGATGGGGATGCTCCCCCCTCTACTCCGCAGCAGGATAATAGGAGCTTTATTGCTGTAGGGGGTGGGGGGGCTCAGACAGCCCCCCCCTCCCCAGCCCCCCAGCATTTAACCCTTCCCATGCCAGGGCATGTGGGCAGCAGCACAACCAGGGCATGATGCTGCCACGGGGGGAAACTGAGACCGAAGTGGGGTGGGGGGCAGGGGGGGCAGCACATGGTGGCAGTGGTGGAGTCCCTGATGCGGGGACGGGGAGGGGGGGCACACTGGGGTCCCTGATGTGTGCCCCCCCCCCCCCCCCCAGGGTACATCCCTAGTTACCTGGACAAAGATGAACAGTGCGTGGTGTGCGGGGACAAAGCCACCGGCTACCACTACCGCTGCATCACCTGCGAGGGCTGCAAGGTGAGAGGGCACGGGGGGGGGGTGTGTGGGTACAGGGGGTGGGGGTGGGGGGCTCACTCTGGGCTCACCGTGTTGCCCCCCCCCCCCAATTCCGTTGTTGCCAGGGCTTTTTCCGTCGGACCATCCAGAAGAACCTGCACCCCACCTACTCCTGCAAGTACGATGGCTGCTGCGTCATCGACAAGATCACCCGCAACCAGTGCCAGCTCTGCCGCTTCAAGAAGTGCATCTCCGTGGGCATGGCCATGGACTGTGAGTGCAGGGGGCACGGGGGGGGGGGGGGCACTGACTGCTGCCATGGGGGTGGCGTGGGGTCCCGACACGGCTGGCAGCGCCGCGAGGTCGGCCGAGGTGCCTGGTGCAGCGTTAGGGCTGGGCTGGGGTGCTGGGTGTGGGGGGCAGTGCCATGGGGGGCAGTGCCAAGGGGTGTGATGCTGTGGGGTGCAAGGCCATGGGGTGCAGCACTATTGGGTGCAGTGCCATGGGATGAAGTGCCATGGGGTGCCATGCCATGGGGTGCAACACTATTGGGTGAAATGCCATGGGGTGCAGTGCCATGGGAGTGCAGTGCCGTGGGGGGCAGTGCCACAGGGGCAGTGCCATGGGATTGAGTGCCATGGGGTGCAGTGCTATGGCAGTGCCATGGGGGTAAATGCCAAGGGGTGTGATGCTATTGGGTGCAGTGCCATGGGGTGCACTGCTATGGCAGTGCCATGGAATGCAATGCCACCGGGCCAATGCCATGGGATTGAGTGCCATGGGGTGCAATGCCATGGGATGCAATGCCACCGGGGCAATGCCATGGGATTGAGTGCCATGGGGTGCAATGCCATGGGATGCAATGCCACCGGGGCAATGCCATGGGATTGAGTGCCATGGGATGCAATGCCACAGGGGCAATGCCATGGGATGCAGTGCCACGGGGTGCAATGCCATGGGATGCAGTGCCACAGGGGCAATGCCATGGGGTGCAGTGCCACGGGGTGCAATGCCATGGGATGCAATGCCACAGGGGCAATGCCATGGGATGCAGTGCCACGGGGTGCAATGCCATGGGATGCAGTGCCACAGGGGCAATGCCATGGGATGCAGTGCCACGGGGTGCAGTGCCACAGGGTGCAGCGCTACGGGAGTGGGTGGGGATGGCTGGCACAACAAGGGGGGCGGCGGGGGGGGTGGGTGCCAGCTGACGAGGGGCTCCCGGCAGTGGTGCTGGATGACTCGAAGCGCGTAGCCAAGCGGAAGCTGATCGAGGAGAACCGGGAACGGCGGCGGAAGGAGGAGATGATCAAATCCCTGCAGCAACGCCCCAACCCCAGCGCCGAGGAGTGGGAGCTCATCCACGTGGTGACGGAAGCCCATCGCAGCACCAACGCCCAGGGCAGCCACTGGAAGCAGAAGCGGAAATTCCTGGTGAGGGCAGGGGGAAGCGGGAGCTCCACCACCAGTCTGGGCATCCCCTCACCACCCTGGGAAGCCACCACCACCCTGAACACCCCATCACCACCCTGGACACCCCCTCACACTGGGCACCCCCTCACCCTGGACACCCTCCCAACCCTGGGTACTTCCTCACCACCCTGGACCCCACTACCAGTCTGGGCACCCCCTCACCACCCTGGGCACCCCTCACCACCCTGGGCACCCCCCACCACCCTGAACACCCCATCACCACCCTGAACACTCCGTCACCACCCTGGACACCCCCTCACACTGGGCACCCCCTCACCCTGGACACCCTCCCAACCCTGCGTACCTCCTCACCACCCTGGACCCCATCACCACCCTGGGCACCCCCCCAACGATGGGCACCCCCTCACCACCCTGGGCACCTCCTCACCACCCTGGACACCCCCCCCACCCTGGACAAACCGCCAACCCTGGGCACCTCCTCACCACCCTGGACACTCCCTCACTACCCTGGACACCCCCCCAGCCGGTGGCAGCTGAGCCCTTGCCCGCTCAGTGCCCGCATGGCCAGCAGCGCTCGGTGTCCCTGCTCGGGAAGGGGGGGGTGGTTGGAGCTGGGGGTTTGGGATGTCCCCTGGTGTCCTTGAGGCTGGCACCCCCGGAAGGGTTACGGGGTGAGTGGTGAACGAAGGGGACAGCTGGGGTGGCCGCGCCGCTGTCCCTGAGGTGGCACACAGCTCCCTCTCCTGGCTGCTGCCCCCGTGCCAGTCCCTGCCTTGGTTTCCCCTCTCTCTGCTGCAGTGGGGGTTGTAGAGGGGGGGGGAATGGAGGGTGTGTGCCAAGGTGCCACCGCACCTGTCCAACCCTGCCATCTGTGCCCACAGCCCGAGGACATCGGCCAATCGCCCATGGCCTCCATGCCCGACGGGGACAAAGTCGACCTGGAGGCGTTCAGCGAGTTTACAAAAATCATCACCCCGGCCATCACCCGCGTGGTCGACTTTGCCAAAAAACTGCCCATGTTTTCGGAGGTAAAGGGAAAAATCGGGATGGGTTTGGGATTGGGAGAGTGGAGAGGGAAGCTGTAGCAATATGCCCCTCGCTGATGCCATCTGGTGCCCTCCCTAGCTGCCTTGTGAAGACCAGATCATCCTGCTGAAGGGGTGCTGCATGGAGATCATGTCGCTGCGGGCGGCGGTGCGCTACGACCCCGAGAGCGAGACGCTGACGCTCAGCGGGGAGATGGCTGTGAAACGGGAGCAGCTCAAGAACGGCGGCCTCGGCGTCGTCTCCGATGCCATCTTCGACCTGGGCAAATCCCTCTCTGCCTTCAACCTGGACGACACCGAGGTGGCCCTGCTCCAGGCTGTGCTGCTCATGTCCTCAGGTAACGGCGTCGGCGGATGCTCTCGGGGCTGCTGAGGGGAGAGTGGGGTGGGCATCGTGGGGCTCGGTGCCCAGGGAGCCGTAAAGGTGCTTAGGGTGGGCACCTCAGTGCCAGAGCCCCAACCATTTGGGGGTGCGTTGAGTGGACACCCTGATGCCTAGAGCCCCCAGGATCTTGGGAGTGCGCTGCGTGGGCACGCTGATGCCCAGAAGCCTCAACACTTTGTGGGTACACTGGGTGGGTGCCCTGATGCCCAGAAGCCTCAACACTTTGTGGGTACACTGGTGGGTGCCCTGATGCCCAGAAGGCCTCAACACTTTGTAGGTACGCTGGGTGGGTGCCCTGATGCCCAGAAGCCTCAACACTTTGTGGGTACGCTGGGAGTGTGCCCTGATGCCCAGAGCCCCCACCATTTGGGCGTGCATTGGGTGGGCACCCTGGTACCTACAGCCCCCAGGATCTTGGGAGTGCACTGTGTGGGTGCCCTGATGCCCAGCATTTTGTGGGTACACTGGGTGGATACCCTGATGCCCAGAGCCCCCAGCATCTTAGGGTGGCATTGGGTGGCTGCCTTGATACTTAGAGCCTGCAGCATCTTGAGGGTGGACCGCGTGGGCACCCTGATGCCCAGAGCACCCAACATCTTGGAGGGACATTGAGTGGGCACCCTGATGCCAGAGGTCCCAGCATCCTGGGGCTGTGGTGGGTGGGTACCTCAGTGCTTAGAGCCCCCAGCATCTTGGGGGTGTACTGGGTGGGCACCCCAGTGCCCAGAACCCTCAGCATCTTTTGGAGGCATTGGATGGGCACCATGAGAAAACTATTCCCACTGGCTTTGGGGGAAATATGAGGTGGGCACCCCTGTGCCCCAGGGTGGATGGGGTGGGCACCATAATCCCCAGTGCTACAGCCTCGGGGTCCATGGGGTGGGCACCCTAATTCTTAGTCCTTCGGCACCCTGGGTGTTCAAGGGCTGGGCACCCTAATCCCCGGTGCCCAGGGCTACGGGGTGGGCACCCTGATTCCCAGTGCTGCAGCATTGGTGTGCAAGGGCCGGGCACTCTGATCCCCGGTGCCCAGGAGCACGGGGTGCATGGGGTGAGCCCCTCAATATCCTGGGTAGCTGTGCCAGGCTGAAAGGGGGTTCTATGGGATGGGCACCCCAACAGTTGGGCCACTCAGCCTTGCAGGAAGGCAAACGCCCCCTGGGTGCCAGATTTTCCCTTGAGGTCCCTCACTCCAAGAAGGACCTTGAGGGGTTGGAGCGCGTCCGGAGACGGGCATGGAGCTGGGGCACAGGGATTCTGGGAGTGGTGAGGGACCTGGCATGGGTTGGTCTGGAGAGGAGGAGGCTGAGGGGAGACCTCCTCGCTCTCTGCCGCTCTGGGAGGGTGTGGGGAGGTGGGTGCTGGGCTCTGCTCCCAAGGAACAGGCGATGGGTTGAGAGGAGACGACCTCAGGTTGTGCCAGGGGAGGGTTAGATTGGGTATTGGGCACAATTCCTTCCCTGGGAGAGCGGTGACACCCTGGCAGACGTGGTGGCATCTCCATCCCTGGAGGGTTTCAAACCATGTGTGCGCTGGGGGGACGTGATGCCATTGGGTTGACGGTTGGCATTGGCCAAGCTTGGAAGTTCCTTATCCAACCTCACCGGCTGGCGTTGGCCAAGCTTGGACGTTACTTATCCAACCTCAATGGTTGGCATTGGCCAAGCTTGGACGTTCCTTATCCAACCTCACCGGCTGGCATTGGCCAAGCTTGGACGTTCCTTATCCAGCCTCGCCGGTTGGTATTGGCCAAGCTTGGAATTCCTTATCCAACCTCATCGGTTGGCATTGGCCAAGCTTGGACGTTCCTTATCCAACCTCACCGGTTGGCATTGACCAAGCTTGGACGTTCCTTATCCAACCTCAGCGGTTGGCGTTGGCCAAGCTTGGACGTTCCTTATCCAACCTCACCGGTTGGCATTGGCCAAGCTTGGACGTTCCTTATCCAACCTCACCGGTTGGCATTGACCAAGCTTGGATGTTCCTTATCCAACCTCACCGGTTGGCATTGGCCAAGCTTGGACGTTCCTTATCCAACCTCAATGGTTGGCGTTGGCCAAGCTTGGACGTTCCTTATCCAACCTCACCGGTTGGCATTGGCCAAGCTTGGACGTTCCTTATCCAACCTTACCGGTTGGCATTGGCCAAGCTTGGACGTTCCTTATCCAACCTCAATGGTTGGCGTTGGCCAAGCTTGGACGTTCCTTATCCAACCTCACCGGTTGGCGTTGGCCAAGCTTGGACGTTCCTTATCCAACCTCACCGGTTGGCGTTGGCCAAGCTTGGACGTTCCTTATCCAACCTCACCGGTTGGCGTTGGCCAAGCTTGGACGTTCCTTATCCAACCTCACCGGTTGGCGTTGGCCAAGCTTGGACGTTCCTTATCCAACCTCACCAGTTGGCGTTGGCCAAGCTTGGACGTTCCTTATCCAACCTCAATGGTTGGCATTGGCCAAGCTTGGACGTTCCTTATCCAACCTCACCGGTTGGCGTTGGCCAAGCTTGGACGTTCCTTATCCAACCTCACCGGTTGGCGTTGGCCAAGCTTGGACGTTCCTTATCCAACCTCACCGGTTGGCGTTGGCCAAGCTTGGACGTTCCTTATCCAACCTCACCGGTTGGCGTTGGCCAAGCTTGGACGTTCCTTATCCAACCTCAATGGTTGGCGTTGGCCAAGCTTGGACGTTCCTTATCCAACCTCACCGGTTGGCGTTGGCCAAGCTTGGACGTTCCTTATCCAACCTCAACCGTTTCCACCTGGGTTGTTTTTTTTTTTTAACCCTTGGCACAGACCGGACGGGGCTGATCTGCGTGGAGAAGATCGAGAAGTGCCAGGAGACGTACCTGTTGGCATTCGAGCACTACATCAACTACCGCAAACACAACATTCCCCACTTTTGGCCCAAGCTGCTCATGAAGGTGACGGATCTGCGCATGATTGGCGCCTGCCACGCCAGCCGCTTCCTGCACATGAAGGTGGAGTGTCCCACCGAGCTCTTCCCCCCCCTCTTCCTCGAAGTCTTCGAGGACCAGGAGGTCTAGAGCTGCCACACACCCCCCCCTCTTTTAAATTTCCAAGCCCCACTTTGCCCCCCCCCAACCCCCCCTTCCCATCCCACCTCCAAGTTTATTTCTCCCTGCAAAGGCTGGCGAAGGACGGGGGGGGGGGGGGGGAGGGTGGTGATGCTGCGCCCAGGGGTGCCACCCTCCCCTAACTCTGTGCCCCCCCCCCCCCCCCCCCCTTGCACCCCCCCCTCCAGGACTTGATGAATTTTGTTTGTTTGCACAGGGAAGGGCCCCGACGGTCGAGAGTTTCCTTTTTATTGTCCTTCTCTTCTTAGATTCTTATTTTTTAAGCATTTATTTTCCCTCCCCGAGAGGCTAAAATATTAAACTAACTGCACTTTGGAAGGAGGAGGAGGAGGAGGAGGAGGAAGAGCAGAGAGGAGGGGGCTCTGGGTGGCACAGGGAGACGCAAGGCAGGGGGGACGGGGGAGGGGGGGGACACCGCGGCCGCACGCACTTTTGGCTGCAAGGGCCCCCCCCCCCCCCCCCCAATTTATAGCAGGGCAAAAGACTTAGGGGGGGGGGAGGCGGGCACGGGGAAGGGGGCACAGCAGCAATGGGGACCCCGGTTTGAGGGGGTGCAGGGTTGAGTGGCCCCCTAAACCTTTGGGGTGCCCCCCCCCCCAAAAAAAAACAAACAATAAAATTGGGGGCCACATTGTGGGGGGGGGGGTGTTTGGGTTTCTCTGTCTTTAGTTTTGGGGGCTGAAAGGAGAGGATTTTGTGCCAAGCGCTGGCAGACGGTGGGCGCTGCGGGGAGGGCAGGGAGGGGGCATGAGGATGCGCTGGGGATGCCCCCCCGCTCCCCACCACCACCCCCCCCAACCTTTTCCGTTGTCCTTTTTTTTTTGTTGTCCCCCCCCCCCTCGTCCTCGTGGGTTCATGTCGTGTCCGTCAGGAATTGCAGTGGCCTCGGAGGCACCAACGAGAAGGGGGGGGCACCCGTTGCCCCCCCCATGCCAGGACCCCCCCTCCCCCCCCAAACACACACACAGCCCCCACTGCACTACTGCCCCACCCCCCCCCTGCCCTGGCAGCACTTTTGGAGGGGGGGGGGGGGGGGGGGCTGCACCCCCCCCCACTTGCAGACAGAGTTGGGGGGGGGGGGGGGGAACTGGGGTGCTGCGAGGGGGCTGCTGAGGGGGGGGGGGTGGATGTCTGAGATGGGCAGGGGGGGTCCCAGCTTGGTGTTGGGGCATGGCGGGGGGCACGGCTGTGGCAGGGGCACCCGGGGAATGGTTTTATCACCTTCCCCCCCCCCCCCCCCCCCAAAAAAAAAAAAGGAGATTTCGGTTTGTGAATTTTTTTCTTACCTCAGGCGGAGGCCGAGGGGGGGGCGCGGGCCGGGGGGGGGGGGTGCCCACCGGTGCCCACCTAAGCTAATATATATATATATATATAAATATATATAAAATATATAATTTTTGTAATTAAAAACAAAAACAAATCTTTTTACGGGTCGTTTAAAAGCAGAAAAATCCAACCCCGAGACACCTCCCCCCCCCCCCACAACCCCCCCCTTGCAACCACGCACGGGGAGAGGAGGAGGGGGGGGCCAGGCTGGGCACACACACACACACACCCCCCCCCCTCACTCTTGGGGTCCCACTGGACCCCGTGCAGCCGGGTTGAGGGGTGCAGTGGGGCTGTGGCACCCGTGGGTGCTGTGGCAGTGCCGGGGGGGGGCACAGTGCCCCTGGTTTTATACCCCCCCCCCCCCCACCTGGCAGTGCCAGCGTTGCACGTGGTGCAAAATGTCTTAAATGCTTGCATGGGGGGGGGCTGGCACGGCTCGCAGTGGGCATGGATGCACCGGGGGTGGGGTGGGTAATAGGAGCTGGTGCCAGGAAATGTGCCCGCGCTGGGGGGGGGGGCGAGGTTGGGGGCTCACACACCCACCCACCCCCCCCCCAGCAGTACCAGCCCTGCCCTGTGTGCATCGTCCAGCGCTGGCCTTAACACGTGCCTTGGGCTGCGGGCAGCATCAGCCGCCATGGCACGGTGCCCGGGCGATGCTGGTGCCATGGACAAGCCATGTGATTGATGGGCTTGCCATGCCATGCAGTGGCCAAGCCATGCCAGCGCAGTGGCCGTGCATCCTGGTGCAGTGGCCACTCATGCTGGTGCAATGCCCGTGCAGTGCCCATGCTGTGCCCACGCAGTGGCACGCATGCTGGTGCAATGCCCGTGCAGTGCCCATGCCATGGTGGTGCAGTGGTCTTGCCGTGTGGGGCAGTGCCCATGCAATGCCCCATGCAGTAGCCATGCATCCTGGTGCAATGCCCGTGCAGTGCCCACGCATGCTGTTGCAATGCTGGTGCAGTGCCCGTGCTGTGCCCATGTGGTGCCCATGCAGTGGCCACGCATGCTGGTGCAATGCTGGTGCAGTGCCCATGCCATGTCTGTGCTGTCTCCACACATGCTGGTGCAATGCCCATGCGGTGCCCACGCATGCTGGTGCGATGCCGGTGCAGTGGCCATGCCGTGCCCGTGCAGTGCCCATGCATCCTGGTGCAATGCCCATGCAGTGGCCGTGCATGCTGGTGCGATGCCGGTGCTGTGCTGGTGCAGTGCCCACGCGCTGTCCATGCAGTGCCCGCGTGTTGCCGCGCAGGCTCCATGTGATGCTGCCCACTACCCACACTCGCTGCCCACGTGGCACAGCTCTCGCGGGACGTGTCTTAACCAGCAACCGCGACCCCCCCCACCCCACCCCCCCCCTTTACCCGGGCAGCTCAACCTGGGGGGGCACAGCACCCCCCTCCCCACTGCTCAGCACCCCCTCGCACTCCCCCCCCCCACACCCTCCGGGCCACCCCCTCTCGTCTCCGTCTCCCATCGCACGTCCAGTGCCAGCCCCGGCATCACCTGGAGGGGCAGGATCGGTGCCCCCCACCTCCTTCCCTGCCACCTTTGGGCCATGCCCACATCCCTGTGCCCACCTCCCCCTTACCCTGAGCACATACCTCATGGGCACCCAGAGCTGCCCTTGGCATTGGGCTGCGTGGAGCCCAGCTTGGCACAGCTCGGGGGGGGGGGGGGGGGGGGGGGCTGGTTTGGGGTGCCCCTACTATGCATGGTGCCGCGGTTGGCGTCGCTGAATGTAGGGGCGCGCGGGCACGGGGTGGGGGGGCTGGGGAGCGGGTGGGGGGCAGCTGAGCTCGGTGACAATCACAGTGTGTGACGTGCGATTTTCAAACCCTTTTGTGTTTTGGTCAGGATTTTAAAGAAAGCTATTTTTATGGTAATTGTTGCCGGTCTATTTTACTACATATTTATGTAATAAATATATGATGAAAACCACAAAAAATACCAACCAACCGATGCCAACCGATGCCAACCAAACCCACCCGCACGGCTCAGCCCGAGCCGCCTTCTGCTTTTTCCACCGCTGGCTGCCAGCACGGGGTACTGGGAGGGGGGTGGAGGAGGGGGGGGGGTGGGGGGTGGGGGGGAGCCTCCCTGGCACTGCCAATGGGGCTGGTACCCAGTTTGGAGGTGGTGTGGCATCCCACTGTGTGACTGAGGGTATCCTGGCATGGCAACACCCAACTAAGGGGTTGTTGCGGCATTTCAGTGCCCAGCTGAGGGTTGGTGCTGGTATCTCAGTGCCCAGTTGGAAGGGGGTGTTCTTGGTATCCCGGTGGCAAACTGGAGGGTGTCCTGGCATCCCAGTGCCCAACTAGGGGTGTCCTGGTATCCCAGTGCCCAACTAGGGGTGTCCTGGCATCCCAGCGCCCAGCTGGGGGATGTCCTGGTATCCCAGTGCCCAGCTGAGGGGTGTCCTGGTATCCCAGTGCCCAGCTAGAGGGTTGTCCTGCCATCCTGGTGCTGAACTAGGGGGTGTCCTGCTCTCCCAGCACCCAACTTGAGAGGTGTCCTGGCATCCCAGTGCCCACCTGGGGGTGTTCTGGCATCCTGCTCCTGAACCGGGGGGTGTCCTGCTCTCCTAGCGCCCAGCTGGAGGCGTCCTGGTATCCCAGTGCCCAACTAGGAGGTGTCCTGGTACCCTAGTGCCCAGCTGAGGGGTATCCTGGCAACCTGGTACCAAACCAGGGGTGTCCTGGCATCCTGGAACCCAACTGGGGGGCTTCCTGCTATCCCACTGCTCAACTGGGGGCGTGTTCTGGCATCCCGGTGCCCAACTGGAGGGTGTACTGGGATCCTGGCACCCAGCTCAGGGGGTGTCCTGATATCCCAGTGCCCAGCTAGGGGGCAGTTGTCCTGGGATCCTGGTACCCATCTGGGAGGGGTGTCCTGGTATTCTGGCATCCAGTGGGGGGGTGTCCTGTTACCCCAGTGCCCAACTCGGGGTGGGGGGGTTGTCCTGGCATCCCAGCGCCCAGCTGGGGGTTGTCCTGGCATCCTGGCACCCAAATGGGGGGTTGTCCTGGCATCCCAGCACTCAGCTGGGAGATGTCCTGGCATCCTGGTGCCCAGCTGGGGGTTGTCCTGGCATCCCAGCGCCCAGCTGGGAGATGTCCTGGCATCCCGGTGCCCAGCTGGGCTTGTCCTGGAATCCTGGTACCCAACTGGGGGGTTGTCCTGGCATCCCAGCACTCAGCTGGGAGATGTCCTGGCATCCCGGTGCCCAGCTGGGGGTTGTCCTGGCATCCCAGCGCCCAGCTTGGAGGGGGTGTGTCCTGGCATCCGGGCACACACCTAGGGGTGTGCAGCCCCTCCCCCCCCTTGGCAATCCGGTGGGCACCGTGGGGTTCGTGCTGCCCCATCATCCACCCCCCCGAACCCCCCGCGGTGCTATGTACATGGGGGGGGGGGGGGTGGGGTGGGCACACTGGGTGGGGGCGTCCTTGGGGTCCGTCAGGGCCCTACTGGGCATCGATGCGGAAGGAGAGCAGCTTCTCGGAGTGGAGGTTGTTGAGGGTGCGCAGGTCTGGCAGCTTCAGCAGGAGCTTGGTGAACCTCGACGTCTCCGCCGGGTGCGTCTTGAGCACCAACGCGCGCAGGGCACGGATCAGCGTCTCCTGCAGCTGCTCCACCGACGCCGTGTCCTCCATGCCCGAGCGATCTGCAGGGACGGGCATGAGCCAGCGGGCAAAGACATCCCCTCCCAGTGCCACCCTCAGGATCATGCCAGCTCCCACCTGCCGAGACCAAGACGACGGCGGTGAAGAGCCCCAACTCTTCGTCGCTGAGGTCGAGGGCGCTGAGCTTCTCGCTGAACTCGAACATGGAGCCGAGGAGGTCGCCCATGCCCATGCCCCACAGCTCTGCCAGGCTGTACTTGGTGCGGCTCATGAACGTCACCGTCTGCTCCTTCACGTCGAACAGCGAGGCGAAGCGAACCATCAGCACCTGCGGGCACACGCGGCCGTCAGCGGCACGGGGGCACCGTGCCAGGGTGGGTAGTCTGTAACGCCATGGGCTGCCGTGCAATGCCATGGGGCACCGTGCCAGGGGCACGTTGCAACGTGGGTGACTGGGCAATGCTGTGCTCCACGCCACGGGGCACCGTGTCAGTTCACAGGGCACCATGCCATGCCAGGGGCATCCTGCAGTGCCATGGGCTGCCATGCAATGCCATGGGGCACCGTGCCAGGGGCACGTTGCAACACTGTGGGTGACTGGGCAATGCTGTGCTCCACACCACGGGGCACCGTGCCAGTCCACAGGGCACCATGCCATGTCAGGGGCATCCTGCAATGCCATGGGCTGCCATGCAATGCCATGGGGCACCATGCCAGGGGCACATTGCAACACTGTGGGTGACTGGGCAATGCCTTGGGGCATCGTGCAATGCTGTGCTCCACACCACGGGGCACCTCGCTGTGCCAGGAGGCAGCCTGCAACGCCATGCGCTACCATGCAATGACATGGGGCACTGTGCCAGTCCTTGGGGCACTATGCCATGCCAGGGACATCCAGAAATGCCCTGGGGCACCATGCAATGCTGTGCTCCATGCCATAGGGCACCATGCCAGTCCACAGGGCACCATGCCATGCCAGGAGCATCCTGCAATGCCATGGGCTACCATGCAATGCCCTGGGGCACTATGCAATGCTGTGCTCCACGCCATGGGGCACTGTGCCAGTCTGTGGGGCACCTTGCCATGCCTGAAGGCATCATGCAACGTCATGGGCTACCATGCAATGCCACGGGGGATTATGCCAGTCTGTGGGGCACCATGCCATGCTGGAGAGCATCCTTCAATGCCATGGGGCACCGTGCAACGCTGTGCTCCATGCCATGGGGCTCCATGCTCATCGATGGGGCACTGTGCCATGCTGTGGAGCATTAGGCAATGTCATGGGGCTCCGTGCCAGGCCATGGGGCACCGTGCCACGCCGGAGGGCATGCTGCAGCACTCTGAGCTACTGTGCAATGCCATGGAGCACTACGCAATGCCATGCTCCATGCCACGGTGCTCCGTGCCTGTCCGTGGGGCGCTGTGCCATGCTGTGGTGCATTAAGCAATGCCACGGGGCTCCATGCCAGGCTGTGGGGCACCACGCAACGCCGTGGGACTTCATGCCGGGCCGTGTGGCAGCAGGTAATGCCATGGGGCTCCGTGCCAGGCGATGGGGCACCACGCAATGCTGTGGAGCGCTGTGCCCCTCCTCTGAGCCCTCGCTGCCCGCAGACGTACCTCGAAGGTGCCAGCCTTGAGCAGGGTGACTTGGTCGTGCTGGGAGAGGGCCTGGAAGCCGGGAATGTGCTTGGCGAACTCGACCACCTCGCGCACGGCTGGGGTGAAGCTGAGGGAGAAATCCTCCCAGATCTCCTGCACCGAGCGCCCGCTGCGGCCGGGCGGGTGGCTGTTCATGGGGCACGCCTGCGGGCGATGGGCACGGTTCAGTGGGGCTCCCCGGCCTCGCCACCGCCGAGGCGATCAGTGCGATTAGCGGATAAAAATACCCAGGGGGGAGCGGGAACCCCCGGGCGCTCACCGGGAGGACGTCCTTGGTGCCACGGGGCCACGGGCACCCCCGCATCGGGGGCTCGGGGTACGCAGGGGGGCAGAGCCGGGGTTCAGGGGGGTCCAGGTGCCCAGGTCGGGGGTGCATCCCAGCGCAGGAGGCCGTTCTCGCACGCGGGGGGGGGTCCCAGCTTGTCGTGCGCGTAGACGAAGATCTCCTTGTGCGCCTTGGCCACCTGGGCGATGACATCCTCGGTGCCCCCGCCAGGGCTGGGCGAGCGTGGGGGTGTCAGCTGCTGGGGGAACTGGGAGAAGCAGGCGGGGGGGGGCGAGCGGTGGGGGGCACTGGGGCGCTGCACGGCCCCCACCTGGCACCGGAGCCTCGCCAGGGATGGGCATCCCTGGCAGGGTGCTGCCCATGGTGCTGCCCATGGCACCGCTCATGGCGCTCTGCATCTCCGCCAGCATCCGCTGCTTCTCCCGCTTGGGGATGCGCCCGAAGCGAACCGCTGCGGGAGGGACACGGGGGTTAGTGGGCAGCCTGGGCACCGCCACCCCGCCAGCCCTGCGCGATGGGGAGACGGGAGCTGTCGGGAACGCAGCTGCATCCCTACACGCCGGGTTGGAGGGGGACATAGTGCCCTGGGCACGAGGGACCCATCCCTGGGCATGGGGTACCCATCCCTGGAGGGGATGTGGCCCCATGGAGGACCCATCCTTGGACATGGGGTACCCATCCCTGGGCATGGGGTACCCAGCCCTGGAGGGGACAAGGCATCATGGGCATGGGGTACCCATCCCTGGAGGGGACGTGGAGCCATGCGCATGAGGTACCCATCCCTGGGCATGGGACACCCATCCCTAGAGGGGACTTTGAGCCATGGGCATGGGGTACCCATCCCTGGAGGGGACATGGGAGCCCTGGGCATGGGGTACCCATCCCTGGAGGGGACTTTGAGCCATGGGCATGGGGTACCCATCCCTGGAGGGGACGTGGAGCCATGGGCATGGAGTACCCATCCCTGGAGGAGACATAGGGCCCTGGGCATGGGGGACCCATCTCTGGAGGGGACAAGGTGTCATGGGCATGGGGTACCCATTCCTGGAGGGGAGGTGGAACCCTGGGCATAGGGTGACTGTGGACACACGGTGACCCATCTCCAGAGGGGACATCCCACCCACAGAGGGGATATTCAGCACTGAACATGGGGTCCCCGGTGCTGGGGGGGGGCCCGGGGTGACAGGCACCAAGCTCACCATCGCGGGACATGCCAACCAGCAGGCACTTCTTGAAGCGGCACTGCTGGCAGCGGTTGCGGTTGATGCGGACGATGGAGCAGTTCTCGTTCTTGAGGCACTTCTTGTACTGGATGTTCTGCTGGATGCTGCGGCGGAAGAAGCCCTGTGGGGGACAAGGGGGGGTGGGTGTCACTCCAGGCTCCCCCCCCAACCCCATCATGGCAAAAGCTCTGGTGCCACCCTGGCACCATCCCTGGTACCTTGCAGCCCTCGCAGGCGTGGACGCCGTAGTGGAAACCGGAGGCGACGTCCCCGCAGACCTTGCAGAGCAGGACCATCCCGTTCAGCTCTGTGGAGGGATGGAGGGTCACTTGGGTCCCAGGGTCCCCTCCACAAGGTGGGGTGCCACCCGCCACCCCCCATGCCCACCCCACTCACTGGTGACGGTGCTGCCAGCTTTGCTGGGCGAGCTGCGTCGCCGCTCGTCTGCAGGGACCTGCTGCACCCCGGGAAAGTTCACCGAGGAGCCGTAAGAGGAGGAGGAGGAGGAGGAGGAGGAGGAGGAGGAGGATGAAGGGGAGCCATCCTCTCGTGGTGCCAGCGTGCCCCCGCCGTAGGCACGGGAGTCCTGGAGGGACCCGGTGGGCGATGGAGGGAAGTAGGTTGGGAAGGCCTGGGAGCCAGACTGGGAGCTGCTGTTGGAGCTGTCGCTGCAGAGCGAGACGGGGCTGGTACGGTTGGGCGAGGAGCCACTGGAACCCACGTAGCTGATGACACCACCTGCGGGCACAGCAACCGGGCCACACATGCACCGAGCTGTGCCAGGCTCAGCCGCCCCCGGCCGAGGCCCCAGCAAAGGGATGGCAGCTCTGGGCAAAGTGGGTGGAGGATTCCCAGGGAAGCATCCTGGATGCATCTGGGACCCATGGGCATCCCGCTGTACCGCAACCCATGGGCACCCTCCTGCACTGCAACCTGTGGGCATCCTGCTACACCGCAACCCATGGGCACCCTGCTGCACCACAGCCCACGGGCATCCCGCTGTACCGCAACCCATGGGCACCCTGCTGCACCTCAGCCCACGGGCATCCCGCTGTACCGCAATGCATGGGCACCCTGCTGCACCACAGCCCATGGGCACCCTGCTGCACTGCAACCTGTGGGCATCCCACTGCACCTCAGCCCATGGGCACCCTGCTGTACCGCAACCCATGGGCATCCTGCTGCACTGCAACCCATGGGCACCCTGCTGCACCACAGCCCATGGGCACCCTGCTGTACTGCAACCCATGGGCACCCTGCTGTACCGCAACCCATGGGCATCCTGCTGCACTGCAACCCATGGGCACCCTGCTGTACCGCAACCCATGGGCACCCTGCTGCACCACAGCCCATGGGCACCCTGCTGTACCGCAACCCATGGGCACCCTGCTGCACCTCAGCCCATGGGCACCCTGCTGCACCACAACCCATGGGCACCCTGCTGCACCTCAGCCCATGGGCACCCTGCTGCACCACAGCCCATGGGCATCCCGCTGCACTGCAACCCATGGGCACCCTGCTGCACCTCAGCCCATGGGCACCCTGCTGCACCACAACCCATGGGCACCCTGCTGCACCTCAGCCCATGGGCACCCTGCTGCACCACAACTGCACGTGTGCTGCCTGGCCTGAGTCACGCACCACGCCTGCCAGCTGCCACGGGTGCCAGCGCCACGTGGGACGGGGACAGCAGGGTTGCGTGCCAGATGGGGACATGGACAGGGCACCCCGGAAGCGCCCGCGGGAGGAATGCGGGCTGGGAACCCGCTGGAGGTGCAACCAAGAGGTCACGGCTGTCACGCTTGGCAGCTCATGCGCCCATGGCCATGGCACTGCCCAGCTTCCAGCCCCACTGCTGCAGGCAGAGCCCATGGCACAGCCCCAGGGGGGCACTGCCCCAGGGGGGCACAGTGCATTCCCGGGGGGGAGATCATAGGGCATTCCCAGGGGGATCACGGCGTAGCCCCAGGGGGTGTCACGGCGCATCCCCAAGGGGTGTCACGGCGCATCCCGAGGGGGTTCACGGCGCATCCCCAGGGGGGGTCACGGCGCAGCCCCGGGGGGGGTCATGGCGCATCCCGAGGGGGTTCACAGCGCATCCCCAGGGGGTCACGGCGCAGCCCCGGGGGAGGTCATGGCACAACCCATGGGGGGGGTCACAGCACAGCCCCAGGGGGTGTCACGGCGCATCCCCAGGGGGGGTCATGGCGCATCCTGAGGGGGTTCACGGCGCATCCCCAGGGGGTCACGGCGTAGCCCCGGGGGGGGTCATGGCACAACCTGTGGGGGGTCACAGAGCAGCCCCAGGGGGTGTCACGGCGCATCCTCAGGGGGGGTCACAGCACATCTCCAGGGGGTTCACGGTGCAGCCCTGGGGGGGGTCATGGCACAATCCATGGGGGGTCACGGCACATCCCCAGGGCGGGTCACGGCACAGCCCCAGGGGGGGGTCACGGTGCAGCCCCGGGGGGGGGGGCAGTCACAGCACATCCCCGGGGGGGGTCACGGCGCATCCCTGAGGGGGGGGTCACGGTGCAGCCCAGGGGGGTTGCAGCACAGAGACCGGGGGGGTGTGTGTGTGTGTCACAGCATAATGAAAGTGGGGGGGGTGTCACAGTGCATCTCCCTCACTTGGGGGGCTGCAGCCCCACTGCAGGGTTGCAGCAAAGAGCAGCATCTGGGGGGGGGGGGGGGGAGGGGGTTGGCATAGGTGAACCCCCCCAAAGTTGGAGCCCCTTGTTGGGGGGGGGACACACACACGTTGAGCCCTGGCACTGTGCCCATGGCAGAGGTCACGCCCCACACACGCCCCCCCCTCCACGCACGGGGCAGGGGCAGCAGCACCAGGCCATGGCTCAGGGTGGGGGGACACGTGGAGGGCAACATTGGGGACACGGGGGGGGGGGGGCGGGGGGGGGGTAAGCAGGGCTGTGTGTTCCCCGATGCACACGGTGCCACTGGCACGGATACCACCTGCCACCCCGAGTCACCTCCAAAGGGGGGGTCACCAAACTGGGGACAGTGGGTCCCATACCCCCCCCAAGAAAAATACCCCAAACCAGCTCCTGGGGTCCCCAGGGACATCAAAATACTGGGGGGATGGCCCCCCCCCCCCCCAAAGCCTCGGGACCGCCCCCTCCCGAGGCTTTGGGGGGGTGGGATCCCCCCCCAGGAGGTTGCAAAAGGATGCGGGGGGGCCATTCCCAACCCCGCAGCAACGGGATGCCCTGGGGGACCCCCCCAAAATACTCTGCCCGCGTCCCCCCCCCACTTCAGGCAGCCTCACGCCGCCTCCCCACGTGCTCGACCCGCACGTGTCCCCACGAAGCCCCGCCCCCTCGCTCCCATTGGCCCGCAAAGAGGCCACGCCCTCCCCATTCTAAAGGGAGCCGCGGCGTTCCCCGCGTGACGTCACCAAGGGGGGGGGAGCGGTGATGACGTCACGAGGCAACCAATGGGCGGGGGGCGGGGCGGGGCTGCGGGGAAAACAAACTCCGCACGTGGCAGCGGCGGGGAGGGGGACACGTGCCGGGAGGGGGGGGGACACGGGGACACCGCCTCCGGTTTAACCCCCCCCTCACCGTCCCGGTGCGTGTCCCCCCCTCCTTCCCCGGTGTGTCCTGTCCCCACCCCCTCTTCCCGATGCGTGTCCCCCCCCCCCTCTTCCCGGTGCGTGTCTCCCCCCCCCTCTTCCCGGTGCCCCCATCCCGGTTCCCGCATCCCCGGGCGGTCGGGATTCCTGATACCGGTATCGTTCCCACATCCCGGGTTTTCCTATCCCGGTGTGCCGGGACCGGTTGTTCGGGTCATCCCGGTGTCCAAGACCCCTCCGGTGCCGGCGAGCATCCCCCCCCGTTCTCCTTCCCTTCCTCCCCCGGGACCCCCGCATCCTCACCCGCCCGGTCCCGGTAGGAAGGAGCCCCGGTCCGGGATGCGGTCCCGGTGCACATCCCCTCCCGGTTTGGGGGTGTACGGACACACACACCCCCCCCCACCTCCCCCGTGTTGCGGTGCCCGGATCCCTCCAAATCACGATCTCAACACCCCCCGTGCACCGACCCCGACTCCGCCGGAACGGTGTCTGCCCGCTCCCGATGCCCGGTCCCGATACCCGCCCGGTCTCGGTGCCTGCCGGTCCCAGCTGGGGGTTCTGCAGATCCTCCCGGTGTCCGGACCCCTCCGAATCACGATCTCGGCGTCCCCGGTGTGCATCGACCCTGACTCCGCTGAACCGGTACCCGCCCGGTCCCCGTGCCCGCCCGGTGCCGGTTCGCATCCTGTCCCGGTTTGGGGGTCTGCAGACCCCGTCCGGTGTCACGGTGTCCGGACCCCTCCGAGCCGCGACCTCAGCATCCCGGTGCACCGACCCCCACTTCGCTGAACCGGTTCTGGGTCTCGGTCCCGGTGCGCATCCTGCCCTAGTTGGGGGGGGTCTGCAGACCCTCCCCCCCCCCGGTGTCACGGTGTCCGGACCCTTCCAAATCACGATCTCAGCATCCCCGGTGTGCACCGACCCCGCTCCGTTGAACCGGTCCCCGGTCCCGGTGCCTGCCCGATCCTGGTAGGAAGGAGCCCCGTTCCGGGATGCGGTCCCGGTGCGCATCCTCCCCGGTTTGGGGGGTGTACAGACACCTTCCCCCCCCCCCCACGCAGTGTCCCGGTATCCGGACCCCCTCCGAGCCGCAATCTCAGCATCGCCAGTGTGCACCGACCCCGACTCCGCTCCGGTGCCCGGTGGTCCCGGGGGATACGGGGAGTGGGGGGGGGGTCCGGTGGGGGGTACTGACCTGTGTTGCCGTTCTCGGGTGGGGGGGCGGCCATCCTCGGGGGACGGGGGGGGCGGGCGGGGGTATCCCCGAGCCTCCCGCAGCCGGTACCGATCGGAGGCGAGCGGAGCCGCGCCAAGCCGTGCCGCTCCCCGCCCGGTAAGCGCTGTTGTGCACCCGCCGCCCCCCCCCCGCTCCCCCCCCCCCTCCCTCCCGCCCGGCCCCGGGGGCGGCTGCGCACTGGGGCGCACGCGGCGCCGCCGCCTCCCCCATGTGATTCCCGGGGAGAGCCTCGTGCCCCAGTGACACACTTTCCGCCGCCGGCAACCGGGGAGACCGGGCACAACCGGGACCCTCTCACCGGGGCCGCCTGGCAGCCCGCGGGGACCCGCACCGGCGCAGGGGACCGGGACCGGGACCGGGACCGGGACCCCGACTGTCCCTGGCACCGGCACCGGTTCTCTGCACCGGGGACACCTCCCATCCCGCGGGGAGCGGCACCGGGACTGGGACCGGCATCCCGACCAGTCCCCTGCACCGGGACTGGGACTGGCACCGGCACCAGTCCCCTGCACCCCGACCAGTTCCCTGCACCGGGGACACCTCCCAGCCCCCGGGGCACCAGTATGGGCACCCGAACCGGCTCCTGCACCGGCGCCACCCAGACATGGCACGGGCACCCCTGTCACTCTGCATGGCATCATCCCCTGCACTGGGGACACCCACACACAGCACTGGGCACCCCAGTCACCTTGCGTGGCATCATCCCCTGCAGTGGGAACACCCAGACACAGGATTGGCACCCCTGGCACCCTGCATAGCACCACCTCCTGGTGCCACCTGGGCACCCTTGTCACAGCATGGTCCCCGCACTGGGGACTCCCAGGCATGGCACTGTCCCTGCACAGGGGACACTCAGGCACCGTGTGACACCAGCACCGCAGGATCCTCGCATGCTACAGTGGGGCCACAGCCCCTGGCACAGCCCCTGGCACAGCCCCTGGTACAGCCAAACCCCTGCCCATGGGCTGCACCCAGTCCCCCCGCTGCACCCCATCGTGCCCCTCTCACATCCCCTGTCTGTCCCCGGTGCCACCGAGGCCGTGCACTGCCCACGGTGGGTGCCCGGTGTGGCACGTGCCTGGCAGCCGTGGCCCAGCTTGGCTGCACTCCCGGCTGCCGCAGTGACGTGCTGTGCCCAGCGCTGCAGTGCCAGGGCAGCGTTGCGAGCAGATCTGGGTCGCAGTGCCAGGGTCACCCCAGCTTGGGTCTCCGTGGGTGCTCAAGGCTCTGGGGGAAGGGGCTTTCTTGGGGGTGCCATCGCCCCCCTGGATGCCACGTGCCGGGCACTGCCCTGGCCCCCAGCCAAGAGGAGATGGCGCAGAGCGCAGACGTGCCAGGGCCAGGAAATCCTCGCAGCTAATCCCGTGGGACGGAAGGTCACAGGCACCCTGGCTGCACTGGGAGCCCGGGGGGTGCCTGGGGGGTGCCTGGGGGGTGCCTGGGGGGTGCCTGGGGGGCACCGCAGCTCTGCACCCCAAGGAGACCTCAGTGCCAGCTCCAGTGGATGCACAAGCCTGTTCCTTTCTGGGGGTCCCCAGGGGCTCGTGGGGTACCCCACAACACTGGGGTGGCTGGGACACCCCCATCACCCCATAGGTGACTGCTCAGGTGTCCTCTCACTACCAGAAAGGATGCCCAGGTGGTCCCAGGGGACAGTGCCATGCAGGATCCCAGGGGTGCCAGTCTTGTGCTTGGTGTCCCCAATGCAGGGACAGAGTCACACTCAGGTGTTCCCAGCTCAGGGACCGTGGAGTACCAGGGGTGCCAGCACTGTGCCTGGGTGTCACTTGTGTAGGCGATGATGCCATGCAAAGTGCCAGGGGTGCCCAGTGCTGTGTCTGTGTGTCCCCAATGCAGTTCAAGTGTCCTTGTCTTGAGTCACCGGGTGGTTGCACGGTGCCCTGGCCATGGCACCAGCTCGGCGCGCTCTGGAAGGATGTGTGGGGCCAGGCTGGTTCGGGGGACCTGGGAGGTTCCTCGCTGCCCCATCCCTTCTGCCAGCCAGTCTGGGCTGCCCCGAGCGTGCAGGTGCCACCAGCCCCGCATGCCACCTTGCTCCGCTCTGGCACGTTCGTGGGCCGTGGCGATCAGCCGTGACTCAGCTGCTCGGCTGGGTTTGGAAAACAATCCTGCACATGGTGCTGTGGCACATGGTGCGGAGCCAGCCTGGCATAGGGATGCTTGGCTGCATCCACATGCCAGGCTTCCCCCAGGGGTGCCCAGCCTGGGGGGGACGAGATAAACCTTGTGGGGTTCTGCTGTGGGTCTTGCCATGAGGCTGGCACCCTGGCACAGTGGGGTGCTGTGCGCAGAGCTCGCCAGGCTGAGGCAGCTGGATGGGGTGAGGTGACCCCAAAACTGCCGGGATGGGGGGGTGCTGCAGCCTGGCACGTGCCCACTGTGCCCCCACACTGGACCCTTGGTCCCAGGGACCCTCCTAGAGGCTGGCACTGCCTGAGGGGGCTCCCCGTGGGATCCTGTGCACCCCAATATGTCAGTGCCTGTGCCAACAGCCCATGGCGCATACAGGGCACGTCGACACCCCCTCCCCCCCCCCAAATCACCTCATGCCACCACACTCATGTGCAAGGGTGGGAGTGGGGGGGCACATGTGCCCATAACTGTGCCCTTCAACTGCACCCCCAATGCCTGCCCCCCCCTCCCCTGCCACAGGCCCCTCACTGCTCCCTAGGGATGAGGAGGAGGGTGCCCAAGGCTTGGTTGGCAGGGTCGGGGCATGGGCGTGAGGCCTAGGGGCCGCGTGCCCCGGTGCCCGGGTTGTCGGTGGTGCCGTGCGGCGATGCCACGTGACATCGCGCTCCGATGCCAGCGAACGCCTGCGTGCACACAGATTTATTTTTACTCCGGCTGCCCGGGTTGTTTACCTTGTTGTACCTTTTCCAGGAAAAAAGGAGGGGGGGGGGGTTCCACCAGGGGTGAGAGTTTATTCCTGCCTTTTGCCCCCCCCCCCATGAGCTGGGCACTGGGGGGGGGGGGGGCTGCAGCATGCAGACCCCCCCCCCCAGCGCTGTACCCCCTATGCTTGGGCACCCCCCAACCCACTGTGGGGCTGCAGCATCGCCGTGGGGGTGAGGGTGCTTGGCCAAGCTGGCTCCCTGTGCCAGCACCGGGCACATCGTGCCTCAGTTTCCCCAAAGTTGGCAAAGGGGGGGGGGGGGGCAACCAGAAATGCTGGATCTCCCCCCACTTTGGGGAAGGGGGGGGGGGTGTCCTGCAGATTTGAGCTCCCCCCCCCCTCTTATTGCAACAGGGCAGCAGGTGGGAGGGTGGGAGCGCAAGTGCAGGTGGGTGAGGGTGCCAGCCCGGGGTGCTGGGTGGGCAGGATTTTGGGGTGTTTTCCTGCCGTGCAGCAGCAGCGCCAGGACTGCAGCAGCTCTTGGCCGGGGCAGAAGGCGCCGCTGCCAGGACTCGCCTTTCCCCTCCCTGCGGAAAGGGAATAATAATAATAAAATATTAAATCAGGTAAACAAGGCAGGCTTGGCCCGAGCTGGGGGAGTGGGGCACCCCACGGCGAGCAGGGGCACCCCAAGGCACCCCCCCCCCCCCCCACTGCGCTATGGGGCAGCGCTGGGCTGGGGGGCAGAGACCGCAGGGGGTGCAGGGGCTGGGGATGCAGGGAGGGGCGGGATCTGGGGGTTGAAGGGGTCTTGGAGCACGATCTGGGGGTGCAGAGAACCCCGAGGCACGATTTGGGGGTGCAGGCGTCTTGGGGCAGGATCTGGGGGTGCACGGGAGCAGAGAACCTTGG